>CABPRJ010002397.1:233204-396810 GCA_902439185.1 Cinara cedri
CCCCCCGAACACAAATACGACGGGCACGACACGCGGAGGAATCGCCTGTTGCTGCGGGCGGGTAGTCAACGAGTTCGCAGTATTGTTGCCGTTGGTATTACGGTACGCGACGTGGCACCGGTATATTCACACACTCGGTCCCGAGCGCCCGTTACCGTCGCGGCGGCGATACTCGGCCGCAACATTGTCGCGCAGTAACGGATACCGCGGCGCGGGACAATACCGCGGCGCCGGGGCCGGGAAATACGACTGTCGGGTAATAATCGCGGACCGAGCCGAATTCCGCCGAATGACGCCGATGAGATTTCACCGGTTATGATTATAGGCCGGCGACGGTTGCGGTCACCCGATAAATATGCCGCGTGAATTATTATCGTTATTATTTTCACGGCCGGGCGGTCGAGTCGAGGAGATACGAACGGGCCATCGTAACTCCGACAACAATCGTCGATTACAATAACAATAATAATGTACGCGCCGCAGCGATTCCGCGTGTAACGGATTCGCCTGTGTAATAATATCGTTTGTTTAAAAACACCCGACGGCGGAGATTGAAAAAAAAAAAAAGAAATCAAAAAAAAAATATCGGAAAATGCTTTTCACCCCGCGGTTCGACGGCGAGCGATCCGGGCAGAGTCGTATAACCACCGGGGGGGAAAAAAAAAAACACGCGTATAAAAGAATAAACTGCGGACGTCGCGCGCGCACCGTATTTTTCGTTATTATAAACGCCAGCGGCGGGGTCAAAAGCGCTTTCCGCGGGGGGTTTTTGAACCCCCGCCCCGTTTTCGACGTGCACGTACAATACCGCACGTGGGCCAATCGAAAAGTATCGGGGGGGGGAAAGGGAGGGGGACTGGTGACAATTATTACTCCGTGCGTCCAAGAGCAAAACGTTTGGTGTGACCCTGGTTTCTGTGACACCTTCTGGAGCTGCACGTCCAGTGGCGCGGTGAAAGGGTTTTTATGGCGCCCACGGGCGTCGCGGTCCTGTACACAACTGTTGCGATTTCACGCGCGATAGTATGTGTCCGCTGGACGCCGGCGCTTTGTTATTTTTCCATCGTTCCGCGTTCGAAAGCTCGCCGCCCAACGCCTCGAGGGACCGAAATTCCCGCCGGGGGGGGNGGGGGGGGGGGGGGGGGAGGGTAGCTGGGGAGACGGTACCGCCCGCGTCTAGAACCGCGGTGCACACGATATGGTAAAGAGAAAAATATTAAAAGCTAGGGAGGGGAGAGGGATGGTGGGTAAACGTACCCCCGGATGTGCAGGGCAGGTATACTGAATTGTACGAGTATGTTGGGCGTCGCGGTTTAAAAATGTTCGCACCGAGCACGTCCATAAAACATTCCTCGTAGAATCTCTAATCGACTCCTTCGTTTCGATTCGACGGTATTTTTCTAAAACGCGTTGTTGATGTTTGGCGAGTGTTCGTGACGAACGAATATCGATCGTTGCATAACGGTACTAAATCACCCCGTATAGTATCCCGCGCCATACCCTCCCGACTGCGTACGCCCGCGGCAGCGGTTTACCCCCGCGACTCGCGACCGGCCGTAGGCGCCCTATAGATATTAAATATTTTTTTTTTTTTCCATTTTCCTACGGTATTTTAACAACACCGTGAAACGTGCCCGGCGCGTCGTGCCGTTAAAACCCTCCAAAAGCGCACTATCCGAAGTTTATTTAAAACAATCTGTACGACGATATGTTATTGTGCGACCGTTTAGCGTATCGAGTTTTGACACGCGAGATAGTAGTGTGTTATTATTGTCCCCCGCCGCGGCGCCGCGTTTGTACGCATCGTCATGCGTTCCGTCCGCAATGGCCCCGCACACAGCGCGGCAAATCCGTAATGCGGCTAAACCCATTTCTTCGTCTGGCGCGCCGTTTCGGGCGCGGGGCGGACGACGGGTAGCAGCAGCTGATAACCGACGTTATTTTATCCGCGCCCGCCGAGCCTGTTTAACGCGACTCCGCGACATGCGCGCGCACCGACAGCCAGGGAGATAGCGGATACGCCGTACGGTCGGTGTGCGTGCGCCGGTGGAACGGATCGCCGACACGGTAAACGCGGCGATCGGAATCGGACGATAAGTGTATGATATTATTATTATTATTATTGTTATTATTATTATTATTATTACTACGTATTTTTATTATTATTACACTGTGTCACCTCGACACGAACCGCGACCCGTGTACACGTGTATTACGCTATTGCGAGTATATAATTACGCGCACCCGTACCGATCGTAACAATCATTTCGGCGCGTAGTTTTTCGAATTTCCCGCAATGCTCGCGTGACGCCGTTCGAAAATTTAAAACCGTGTTCAAACATCGATACTTGGCGAACAACGACGGCGACGCGCAACACCGTTATACAATAATGTATAGCTTTTGAACGAACGCAGATACGCAGACCCGTGCACAATTATCGCAATACGGAAGGTAGGGGGAAGGTGCGTGCGTGTGTGTGTGTGTGTGTGTGTGAGGGGTGGCTATCTTTCGAATTCGATGAGAAAAAAAAAACAAACTCAATATTTTATTGTTATCTAAACAGGCGGTACACGTATCACTATATTATAGTTGTACACGGTACAAGGAGGAAATCCCGCTTTAAAAAAAAAAAAAAAAAAAAAAAAAAATAAAATAAAAAAATACGGACGTAATTCGCACGATGGATGGGCCACTGCTGTGGGTGAGAAGTTGAGAAGGTTTAAGGATATGGAAGGGAATTTGTGTGTAACTTCGGACGTAACGATAGATCGTTGCTAACGAAAAACGATTCGGAGCGAAGTTCCTTTTATACATGCACGTAAATGTTCCCGTTTTTCTAAATTTTTATGAAAACCACTTGGAAAATCAAAAAACGACCACCCAGATAAAATTTCCTTTCATAAAAGGTGTTACAATTGAAAATCAGAGCAAGATTTGTAATAGAAAAGTTGTTCATGGAAAAAAAATACACATAATTGTAGAACCAATACGTTCCTCGGTACGCTCCGAATCTATAGTTGAACTTGGAAAATGATTATGAAACTCGGTATTTACGTCCTCTCTTGTTCACTGAAAACAACACCAAAAGTCTCATTTAAGTCTTTAAACCGTATTAACAATAATAATATAATTGTAGTCCGTGGGTATGTAAATATAAATTACATGTTCGATTTTACTGATTGTGCAATAAAAACTCATGTTTTCGTATTAAAGCTCCTATGCTAGACATTTATAATGTATTTATATATTATTAGCACGTATGTACTTGTTGATAAGCAAAATGGTACGTGCAAATGTTTAAAATTTGTAGGCGGTACTCGCTTATGAAAATGCCGAGAATAGCTCTACGAACCTATATTCTGTACGCAATCGCCAAAACGTTTAATAATAAATTTTTATATTTTTATCCCGATTGTTTTTTTTTCTTTCTTAAAAATTCGCCGCGATATCATTTTTTTCTCTATTCATTATGCGTATATATATATATAAAAAAAAAAAATGATAATATTAATGAAAAATAAACAACCGAAACTAAATACGGAAACATTTTAACTTTATCGCGGTTTCGTTCACATGTGGGCGTCGTGTCACGATCGCGAGTTTACTAACAGGGTTTCAAGATCGGAAGATAATTTTCAGCATTATGTTATTTATTTATAATATTATTATTAAACAAATTAATAGTTCATTATTATGATATTAAAGAAAATATTATATTAACGGATTATTAAACGGATTTTAAGACACGGTTAATAATCCATAATAATAATAAACTATAAAAAAAAAAAAAAAAAAACACACACACACACACACCATTTATGGTTCTTTTATTTTCCCATTTCAACGTCGTAAAAATTACAATCAAGTACCCCTGCGAAAATAACTCGGTATAAAGGATGAAGTTTTCTGAAAACACCCGATACTGTGCGTGCTGCAGTATCATACACAAATAAAAGTTATTCGTCGACTTTAAATTTAAAATTCAAAAACATTGTTCGGGTGGTAATATAAACGACAATCAAACGGTTTAATAGTTGAATAATGTGCTACACAAAGTGTTTTCAGGGACTGAAATTCCGGGACTATTTATTCGGCAAATCCGTCGATTCTTCGGTAAAATATTATCTACATTATAATAAGCGCTAAACCTGAGATAGTATATTATTAATAATAATATGTTTATTTGTTGTTGTTTTTTTTTTTTTTTTGTTCACATTCTATTATGTGATTCGCCCAATCGAATAGTTTCATCGAAACATCGTCCGAGTACCTATCGTTTAAGAAAACCATCGCCAGTATCTAATATATAATGGGTAATAAATAATTATTAAAACGCGTTAACGATATTCGTGTCCAACGATTTTTATAATTAAATATTCGAATATACGATAATAAAATACGATATACTATACAATACTGTATAGTATATGTATAGTCGATAATTAAATTTAAAAAATATTCGTTTCGTTCAAATATCTGACGCTTGGAAGGTAAAAGGGCGTAAATGCCGTTTTCCAAATTGTTCTGGAGAGCCGGGAAAAAAAAATGATTTTTTTCAGTTAGCAATCGATTCCGCTTATCGTATTTCACAGTGCTGACAAAACCACCGACCATCAACAATGGCCGCCAACCATGACGCTTAATTCGTTAAAGTCGATTTATATAATGTGTAGCTTACGTCTATAAACCGGTGCTTACACAAATATTTACCTTTGTCTTGACGGTTATGCCCCAAACATAAAACGACGATCTCTGGTTACAAATAAAATATATCGTCATATCGATGTCCAAGTTGATGTCAATTGATGTATGAATTATGCCGTTTAAAATATGCAAATAAGTAAATTTTGAAAAAAAAAAAAAATGGTCGTTTACGAACTTACCCTTTTAAAAGTAATGGAAAGCCATTATCACCGTATTCTTTTTATGCAATGTATTAGAAGAGTATACATATTACCGAGAGTAAAATATTTATATTTGTCGTGGTAGAACAGAACCTGGTTAGAGACAAAATATGGTGGTCGTCGACCTCACTAAGGTGGCAGTATTCGAAATAATATTATTATCGTGTAGGAATACCTATTTGTGTAACATGATAAGGAACGTGTACGATTTAAAACAAAATGTGTACATAAATATATATATATTAGGTTAGATTAAAATGCATTAACATTTTTTCGAGCGGAAATCGAGCGGTTATCGTTTCGAGAATAACAATATTATTTGAAGAATTCACTTGAAAAAAAAAAAAAAATAATAATAATAATAATAAAAATCCATGTAAAATAACATCCTGATTACGTAAACCGTGCCTAATATATGTTGATTGCACAACATTAATATTGCGCGTATTTTAGCGCGGTCTGATGAACGTACGAAAAATGTGTTGGTCGTCTCTGGGCTCGTATAATACCTAAATAGGTACGCTGCTGCGGTATACTTAAAGTGTCTGCATATAAAATTACTGCGTGGCAGTAAAACAGAGTTTAGGTAGACGCCGTATACCCATTTGTAACAGTGGTTTTCAACCTTTTACGAATCGCAACCCCCTAACTTAATTTTTTTTGTAAGGCGACCTCCTCAAACATTTTATTTCATGAATTTCATAAAATACCATTACAGTTTTAATAAATTTAACCGACTCCCAGGTTGAAAACTCAGTGGTGTTACACAAGAAATCTGGGGCGTATTTAAGGGTGAATGGCTGTTGCTTCTCTCCGCGAAATTTTCGGGGAGTAATGGTTTTTTTAATACATGCCATAAAAGTAAGGCGAGTTTTGGAACCTCGAATCTGTATTTATTAACAACCGGTTAAATACTATTCAACGCTATTTAAGAAAAAAAGCTGTCACCCCTCTTCTTTCTCCGAAAAATGTTTGGATACGCTCCCGGAGCGCATTTTAAATTATAAATAGATACTAAACGTTTTTGAGATTATTGGATGTACATGAGTCGAAACATCCGTGTATGAAGCTGAAAAATGGCCTGTCCTATAATACCATATACTCAATACTCAACAAAAGCTTCCGAGTCTATGGTACACTCTTTAATTGCTTTTGAGTTCCTATGTATATATATATATATATTTTTTTTGTCACGGCTCGAGATTCGTTTAGCATTAGCACCACCCTTATAAAAAAAATCGATCCCGTTAGCGAACAGTATATCTAAATATATATACTCGTGCATAAGCAGTTTACGCCGTCATTTAAATTACACGGTTTACATAAGTATTGTACATATGAAAGCACTAGGCGGTGTAGTGTTTTAATTAACGGAGAATAATAACAAAACAAAAATGCATTTTATTACTTATCTTATTATTTTTAATAATAATTTGTACAATATTATCTGATGTGTAGTTCCGCCTACACTAAACGTACACACTATATTCGTAATTACGTATAATATTATTATGTCATTTTTATTAACTTAACCAAAATACCATTTATATCGCATTACGTTAATGCGATCGACACACATGCTCTATTAATGCAAATGTAACTAGTAAACCAATAACAAGTGTAACATTAAAAATAAATAATCATTCTTTTATGTACCCAGTCATAAATAATGTTAATGTCTCGTCTATAGGTATAGTATCGCATTCTGATTATAATTTAACGCCATGAAAAAAAATAAATATTTTTTTACGTTTTTATACCGAGTTAAATTTACCAATCTCTATAAAAAAAAATAATCCTTTATTTTCTTCTGCTCCACTTCGGCCATTAAATACAATACCGTTCAATACAACTTGTATTGAACCCTGCACGAACCCTGTTTTGTGCAGCTTTTCTTTACTGAGTTTCCGATTCCACTGTCTTAATAAACACCATCTCCACACCTCAGACTTAGGCACCCTAAATGCTTGTTCCCTATAGAGTAAATATCCTATCACCCTTTCTACAGTATATCGTGTCTGAATTTTAAATTGGTCGTCATATTTTAATTTTTCGACTCTTCCATACCTAATGTAAAAATTGGACAATACATTTATCTGAACAATTTTCTCCCCTAAACCCTTAATCTTAGTTCTTCGCAGCCACGTTTGAGACCTAACAAAACAATAATAATAGCGTCTGTACAATATCGCGCTCGTCCTTGTTTTTTTAAAAAATTCTTTGGAACCGGCCCTTGATTCGACAAAACGTTCTATTCCATATAGTAGTAGTACATCGGTTATTCGCTGTAGTTGTCTTCTCGACGACATTATCTCCGTTTTTACATCATTATCCCGCGTTATAGCTAATCGGTACTACAAATATTTGAACAATAATTGTGATGTTATCGTCCTTCTATATTATTCATTTCAACGTGTCGATCCCTTTTGTTTCACTATTCTTATTTTTATTAATATATTTTTTTCTAATATTACATTATATGTTTACCCAACCCGACACATAAGTCTACACGCCGTTCTACCACACACACACACACACACACACACACACACACACACACACACGAGCTCGGCCGGTAACTAGTTAGCTTCGAGCTAATTACAGAGGGTTTTGTCACGATTCGATTATCGCGTTAACGCTGAGGTATACCTCTATAACCCGTATAACAATGTTGCGAGATCGCCGCCACCGCAGCATCGTGTACCTCCTCTTTACGTACGTTATAATAATATATATATATTTTTTTATACCTATACAGTGTATATTTATATACCCGTGTTATTACTATATATCGTTTGTGGCGGCAGCCCGAAAACTGTTGACCGATATCGGTCGGCGATCTTTCCCGTCGTCGTCCTCAACTAGAGAGGAGTTCCTTCTTTTTACCCGTAAAACGCCATCATACGCCGCCCAAACACACACACACACACACACACACACACATTGTAAGTACTGCGTCTGCAAGTACGTTCGCGCGCGCGGAAATTCAAATTAATGCGCACCGCCCGTTATCTACGAATACGAACACGCGATCAACAAAACGTGTTTTACACTAGCCGTATCTGCACCGGTGTATATAGGTATATAATAATACTCGGTCGCGATTCCTCTATACATATTGTACATATTCCTTCGACATGACTATAATACACATATATTTATGTTTTTTTTTTCTTTTTAAATATCTATGATAATAATGCATACACATTCCGTCTTATATTTGTTTAATATTCGAAATTATTTTTATTTTTTTCCAACGATTATCGTTGTAATACATTATTATCATCATCATCGCCCGTGCGCGTGTGCTTACGACTCTCGGATTAGTGGTACTGTTGCGGTACGCGACGCCATAGCCGCCGCCGCCATTTCCCGCCCCCGCCGCACTAGCCGCAGTACACTCGGTCGTTCGCCGAGAGTAACTATCCGTTTTCGAGACATACGACGATACCGCATCTATAGGGACGGGGCCGGGACGAGATAACGGGACGGTGGGGACAATGCACATGATGAAAATCAAGGGAGTGTATTGAAGAGTGAACGGGAGAGGATGGGGGGGATTCGATTGCTATAACACCCTCCCTCTACATTTGCCACCGACCGCGTTCTCAAAACGTTCTCGTAGTATATGTATATACCTAGGTAGGATTTAAATATATGATAATATCTAACTGATATTTAGGATGGTCATTTTTCGCTACAAGTTAGTATGATGGGTCGTATAACAACATGCGGATTTTTGTTCGGAGAGAGAAAAGTTTTCAGAAAAATACATTTCCCAACCGTCGATATTCAAACCAGTGAATGGAAAAGATTGCATAATGACGGACTTTAAATACAATTCGATTAAAGGCCCGAGTGTGTATGGTGTAGAGAGACATCGGTGAAAAAAAGATCGACGTGAGCAGATGTAAACAGAGATCGTAAATTAAACTGCAGATGATTGAGGGAAACCCTATATGGAAAAGGCTTTTAGGGCGCGCGATATCAAGGTCGAAAGATTGTGTTAAGAAAAGAATTATCGGCAGTGGAGTCGAAAACCCAACCGAAAAAAGATTAAGAGAACAAAAATATAGGCGGCAGGTTTAGGACCAAGTCCAAGCTGAGTAACAGGAATAACGGAGTATGTATATGGGTCGTATTATTAATATTATTGTAATTATTAAAGCCGATATTTTTTCTCAATCGATACTTTTATTAGCGAAGTTATAATTTCTTTAAAAATATTTCCTAAAAAAAAAAATTGAGAGCCAACGTTGTTAGAAAAGATAAGATTTTATACAACGTAAGACCATATCTCTATGACGCTATACCCATTAATAGTGAGATAGAGTGAGAGAGAGAGGAAGAGTCGTTAAACAACAAAGATAACAGCATTGTTTAGAAAAAAGATAGCATACAGTTGTTTAGGTTGTATCGTACGCCCAGGCATTGGCTATCTCTTTCAAAAGAAGGCAATCTTACAAGTCGGTGTATGGGGGACGCGCAGTCCAAAATATTAATATATCTATGGTAATAATAGGTATAAATAGCAACAATCGTATTGTATAGTAGGCAATACGGTTTGTTAGTCATAGGTCGACTACGTGTTCTCGTACAGCCAAGTCGACAATATTGGGTATACCTACGCCATATGCGATAATACTAATATCGCATAAATAATGCCTACCATTGTTTATATTTTCTAAATAGTTTCTTCTAGTATAGCTGCCGTTTAGGATAACAGCCAGAATTGTAATATTTGTATTATGAGTACCTAAATAAATTATTTCTTTGTTTTCCGATCGAATCACTCGATTATACTTTCATAGCACTCGTTGCTACTTAATATTACCTACGGCTGTAACGTGATTTACTGAAAATGGATCGCACGATGAAACAGCCGTCACCGTTTCGCGCCAGAAATGAATGTGATTATGTTTTATTTGTTTACAATATAATATTCTATTAAGGTGGCGGTTTAATAGAACTCGTATATTCTTATGCGAGTTTTTTCACACTGCTCGCTACGCTCCGAATAAAAAAAAAAAAATCATTAATTTAAACCCATAAAATATATTCATTTTTATTGTTATTATACACGTTTGGACGTATTCAGCAGGTGTTGTGCAATATTTTTGAGAACATCGGTTCATGAAATAGAGAGCATTTTCGAAGCTGAAATAATAATGAACTGGGCAATTTTTCGCCCGGTGTAGGAGTTCGGCGACTCGCTTGGCCATTTCACGGAACGGGCGAGTCGGACAAATTCACTTTTGGAGTGTATCCAGTGGCGCAACCAGGGGGTTGTTTCGGGTGTCCTGACACTTCCATACCTCCGTGTTGAAACATTATATATGTATTGAAAGACGTGTTTTTTTTTTTTTTTTTTAATGTAGACACGTACACCATCCCCGCTTCAAAAAATCCCGATTGCGCCACTGCAGGGCGTAACCTATATATTATTATAAAACCATCACGAGCCGATTAATAACGGACGGACAACAAACATAATATTATTATTATTGTAATGTCGCTGAGAGAGTTGAATTGTTGTTTCAAACGATTCCGTCAATGTGATAACATGCCGATGACACGTATTGCCGTATTGCTCTCAAAAACGTGAACGTTTTTGGAAGTCCGTGCGTATCAATATACTCGTGCGCTTTGCCCATACCTTCATGAAGTTCGTTATATTACGCTGTTTATTTATTGCTGTACGGCGTGAAAATAACGTCCCGGCGGTTATCAGAAACACAAAACACACATTACGATAACATGTAAAAAAAAAAAAAAAAAAAAAAAAAAATAAAAACATCATTGGGCGTCGTCGTCGTCGTCGTAACGCACATAATATTGGGTGTGTTGCAGAGCGTTTTATTTTAGTCGATTCGACAAAAAAATAATAATAATTTTTGTTGACCGCATTCCTCGGGTCCCCGCGTCGTCGTCATTCTGTACATAATATTATTCCCGTTGCCATTCACGTAGCCCGTTCACGGTAATCGCCAATGAATATTATCATCGTGCGCCGATAAACTCGAATAGCTCGTTTTTTAAACGTTGACATTTCCGCGCTTATCGCCACCGTATCTTTATATATTATTATACACGCGGTGATTAGATACTTTACATACACACATAGAAAAAAAAAAAAAAAACAATAATGCTCGTTTGGAAATAATATTTAAATAAACGAACACTTAAAAAACAATAAACGTCTAAAAACCGAACGTTAGTTAACGCGCGTTTACTCCTTATCTCGGTTAGTATATATTATTATAATGTATATTGTATGCTCGTTATCTTATCTGGGGTGCGCGTTGAATGTATATTTATATAAAAAAAAAAAAAACAAAAACCACGACTTATCTCGCACTGTATCGTTTCTGTTTCTAAATTAACTTAAAATCTCGAAAATATAACACAGGTACGGTTCGCGAGACCATCCTCGGTTTTGCGTCCACGTTTAAAAAACTTTTCCATATACTGACTATATATGTAAAAAAAAAAATTTAAATTAAATCGACGGCCGGTTTTTGAACGGTACATTTTACATATATTATAATGGATAGTCCGTATTTCACTACGTGATATGAAAAATTATTTTACACCCGATAAAACCAATAACAGTAATAGTATTATAGCTATAATAATGTAAACCCATGTTTGCCCGGTCGGTATATGTTTTTTTTATCGACCAACGCGCAGGAAGTAGAACTATCAAAAAAAAAAAAAAGCCAATGCTGCCGATAGACGTGCCACTGTGTTGGGAGGGAAGTCGAAAGGGAAGACACATAGAGTGATATATAGTTTATATATCTGTACGCAGCGATAAACAGTTGCTAACGAAAAATGATTCTGAGCTATTATTCTGAGTATTATTGTCAAAGTAACTCCCACACTGCAAACAAACATGTCCATAATACGAACAAAATATTTTTAGGAAAATTCTGTAGTTGCCAAAATATTTTCGATTATTGTCAAATATAATGGTGTAAATATTATCGAAATATTTTTTGCCCAAATAGTTCATGTTTGGAAAACATTTTAATCGCATATTTCTAAAACGTTTAATTTTTACATTTTCTTGGAACCATTACATAAATATTTAATAAAAACTACTAGGACAAAAAAAAATTTACCTTTTCGATGCCCCAACTAGATCAAAAGCGCTACACGAAGTTTACTTACAAAGTTATTGAATGGAGGGAGTAAGATATTTTTTGGTAGACAAATTGTTATAGAGGTATAAAAAAAAAAAACATATCGCAATGTAGTAAAACTGATACAATCGTTAATACTATACATCATTCATAGAAACGCAATAAAAAAAAAAAGTTTCGGAAAATTCAATTTTAAATTATTGTCGGTCCCCTGAAGCTTATTACTTTTATATCAATCTGCTCAGCAAATGAGGTTACGGCAGTTTAGTAATAGGAATCGGAATTACAAAATTACCACATTTAGTTTTGTGTTAGTTTTCCATTTAAAACCGGTGTGCCTAACAAATAGTATATTACGGATGCGTTGGCCGAACGTATAGCGTTTTTTAGAGAAAAATGATAGCGTTTGGAGGTCTTGTACCGAGGGCGCGATATGTGCCTGTACAAAATCGGACGTTCATTTAATTTTCGAGAAACGACCGGAAAGAATTCGAATATTGATGAAAATCGACACGTTCAGGACTATTATAGTAATGTATATTATTTTGACGTTGTAACAGATTCCAAAAAGATACCGATACGTACGAAATGCGTTTTTAATCAGTCGTCCTCGGACTGTTTTAACCGAGCCTGTACCGTATGTTAACAGTTCCCGTAATCTAGATTGCGTATACCTATATAGGACGTATCTGAAAGTAATATCTTAAAATATATATATGTATACCGTACATAGAGATATAGGATATAATGTACCCTCCGCTCGTCTGAGCGCGGCTATTGTTTGAGAACTAATCCGCACGATCCGGCCCGCGTGCGAGTTCCCCGCTATGGAAAATATTATTATTATTTAAAAAAAAAACTAAACTAAAACGTTAGTACCTACCTATATAGATAATAATATTATTATGACGGTTTGGCACGTTATTATTATTATTAAAATGTCGTTTTTGTATTTGAAGAGAAAAAAAAAAAAATAAATAAACAACAAAACGATAATTCCGGTAAACTTTTATTAGTTACCTACACGCCAGATATCATCGTTTGTGTCGAACACATTTGTGTAAGTACGTATAATAAGATAAAAATCGTTGAGCCAAATAGCGAAACCGGTCCGATGGCTTTTAAAACAATAGCCAACACGGCCGACCGTATACACATGCACGCGCACACGATAATATTCTGTACAAATGGCGTGTCTTTCGACGGTTTACAAATTGTCCGACTGCTATATTATTATATACCGCAATATTATAATACTATTTTATTTTTATTTATTTTTTATAGACTGTGCAATACTGCGTTTTTTTCCCCCCGGAGTTTTTTTTTTCCCATTTTTAATGGTTTATTGTACTTTTGACACGGACATAATATTATTATTGTCATTATTATACGTTCAAGTGTAATCGCGTTAATTTTCCGACAATTTCAATATTATACACGCATATTAGTGCAATACAATACCTACGAGCTGATGCGTAAAATCCTTGACTGAAATAATATATAAACGTACAGACGGTCCGAGAGTTATGGTAAAATCCTTTTGCACCTATACGGACCTAAAGTGAAACGGCGAATCAGAATGCGGGACCTGTGCCAGGTACTAGGCACCTATTATAATATTATGGTGTATGGTAATAGGCAATAGCTTTAGGTACAACATGGTCGGTCACATTATCTCAGACCATATCATATATAAGCTATGTTCGTTAAAAAAAATGTATAGGTAGATGTTGAATTTACACATTATAATGTAAAAAAAAGTGAACACATTTTTGTTAAAACGAACAAATCGTTATGTACTGTATACTATAGAGAGGCTATACCTTATTTAGCTTGGGGAAGGGGAGGCAAAACCGTTAACAACAACGAAACTCGGGGAGAGTAGTGTTCAAATGTCGCGTGCCGTGCCGTCACACAAATTATGTACTTTACTACTCTCTCTCTCACTCTTTCTCTTTCTCTCTCTTTCTCTTTCTCTCTCTCTCTCTCTCTCTCTCTCTCTCACTCTCTCTGTCTTTCTTTACCCAAACTTAAAAGTGGGATATCTTGTCAACGGGTCGACGGAAGTCAATAATTTCAACACCGAGATATATTTAAACTAATATTCAGTCTGTTTTTTTTTCAGTACAGGTTTCCATTTGAAAATCAAAAGTGTGTTCGCTCCCGGGGAAATAATGGAATGTAACGTTTTAAAAATGCTCGTTTCTCAATTTGTAATAGTAAAAAAAAATTCCGGAAACAGTCAATACTTCCCGAGATAATAATAAGTGTCTTATCGAAAATTGATCTGCACCACGTGTACTCTTTTATTATCTGTACAGTCTCTACTGTTGTACTACATTGCGATTGATTAAATATGAATAGACAGCCACACACATATTATCATATCGAATTCGTCTCTCCCCCCCAGTGACGGATTTGATTCGTCTTCTAGGGGGATGGGGAGGGATTAAAAGAAATGATTATTTATTGATGTCTAGGAGTGACCATGGCCCATATGCCCCCCCCCCCCGAAACGCCGCGCCTGCTATACGCGATGCGTATAGGTCCGCGGCCGATTTAGACGGTTTTGTTCTTCATTTTTAATAAAATATTTTTGTTTTTTTTTTTTTTTGTTGTTTTTAATATAGCCGGTGAGGACAGCGAATGGGTGAAAAACGATGAAACCGCAACGGTCTGTAGCAACGGCGCAGCAGACTCGACGGCAAAATGTGACGTGAAAACGGAACAAAAACAATCGTCACCGCCGCGACCCGGAACGGCCGAACCGGACGAACCGCCATCCACCGTCGATCCGCCCCGCACATTGAGGATCAAC
Organism: Cinara cedri; assembly: GCA_902439185.1. Lineage (NCBI taxonomy): Eukaryota > Metazoa > Arthropoda > Insecta > Hemiptera > Aphididae > Cinara > Cinara cedri. The sequence goes on from CABPRJ010002397.1 coordinate 248,073, forward strand.
CAGACTTTGGCCACGGACCCGGCCAGATGGTCGCCGGCCGACGATCCGCAGCCGCCGCCGCCACCTCTACTGCCGCCTCCGCCACCACCGCAGCCCGCGTCCCAATTGGCCGCGTCGTCGTCGTCCTCGTCGTCGTCGTCGTCGTCGTCGTCTTCGTCGTCTCTGTCGTCAGCCGCGTTGGCAGCGGGGCTGACCGGAGATGCCGGACACAACATGGTCGCTATAAACGCTCCCAGAGGTAAACACCGTCATCGGGTTCGTCGAGAATCAAACAAATTCGCCCGCATTCGCCGGTATTGGTACCTAAGTCATTTGTAAGCCAACGACGCGATAACGTTACTCGTACCGTTTTTCCACTTTTTTTTTTTTTTTTTGTTTTCTTACCAAACGAATCAGTCACGTGCGCGAAACAAAAAATTGTAACGTTATACCTATAATCCAAATCGTACGTGTCTATATAATTTTTAAACTGAATTTTAAACCATAGTAATAGAACGTATCTCTCAATGGCGCAGCCAGGATTTTTCGAAGTGGTTGTTACATATCTAGATACATATACGTATTATATATATATATATATATAAAATACGCTTTTAAATGAATCGTTATTACTTAAACACGGAACAAGAGAGTGTTCAGGTACCCAGCACATTACGTCTCCCCCTCGATTGCGTCACTTATTTCTCTGTCATCTCTATCAAGTGTAACGCGTGATATTGTGAGAAAAAAATATTTTATTACTTGCACGCGAAATTCATTTAAATAAATAAAAAAAAAGTCCAAAAATGAATTATTAGAATTCTAATTAAGAATTTTATACTACGACGAGAAATACATGTTGTATAACATCTACAACTTTCGGTGGGAGGGGGGTGGTATATGGACCAGAAACAAATGAGTATGGAAATAATAAAACAATGAACTATAAACATATTAACATTTGAACAAAAGTAAAACAAATAAAGAACTTGAATTTGGAATATCAAGATAAACTACTCCGATCGTGTATACGTACACATATTATATTTTGTACTTACAGCTGATATTCATTCCCGTGCGTTTTTGACTTACGAATTACTACTTACAAAATATCTTACCAACCGGATGTCGGCGAGTTTGTAATAAATTATTGTCGGTCAACGTCACAGACGTGAAAACACAATATTACTCGTATTATTAAAGCAGAGGACTTGTAGCCCTAAAAACACTAAATAAGTAAAACAAGCACTTCTGCACTTAAAAACCTTTAATATGCATACAAATAAGCTCTTATATTTTTTTAAGGTGATTTATTAAAAAAAAATACATTATTTTTTTACAATATTGTTAATAAAATTTAATTTCTTGAAAATTCTATTCTTCTGATTATGAAAAATAAAATTGTTTGTGTTTACTGTTTACAAATAAAATTTATCTTATCGGCGATCCTCTTGACGTGTTTCAAGGAAAAACTATATTATATGATTATAAAACAACCATAATACGATCAAAATTTAATTAATTTTAAATTCAACAATATTTTGGTAGCATGTAAGATAAAATTAAAACGTCGACGGAAAAATGATAAATTATTTAAAATTTGTTTCTAAAAGTATAAAATGGAAGAAATATGCCCTGAAATCAAAAAAAAAAAACTCAAAATATGCATTTAAAGGCAAAATAAAATGTTGAAACTAGCTTTGTGAAATCATTGACCGTAATCGTTTCATACTCTGCTATTTTTGTTGTTGTGCAAAACAAATATGCAAATACTACTAGTCCTCTGCCCTAATTATTATTATCATTATTATAATTATACCAGGTGATTCATTTATGTGGGTACACTCATCATCTCGGGAAGTATTAACTTTTTCCGGAATTTGTTTTCTAGAACATTTAAGAAACAAACTGCTCTACAATTTTATGTAATTTTTTGTCACCCTTATTTTTGGGGGTAAAATCACTACCTACTTTTGATTCAAACGGCAACATATATTAAAAATTCCATAAATAGATGGAGAATTAGTCAAAATTAATTTTAGTATTTAAATTTTTGATTTCCGTTGATCCGTTTACGAGATATTCCACTTTTAAGTTTGGGTTGGATGAGAGTAGTGGAGTGTCATTTGTGTGGCTGTACGGCGCGCGATGTGTTATTAATACACCACTATTCTCCACCAACTTAAACTCTCGTTAATGGCTTGACAGAAATAAACACTTTCAACATTCAAATCTGTTTTAACTAATACTCCATCTATTTATGGAATTTTTAATATAGACTGCCATTAGAAAATCAAAAGTAGGTAGTAGTTTTAACCCCAAAAATAAGGGTTACAAAAAAATATCATAAATATAAAGTTGTATAGCTGATTGTTTCTGAAATGTTCTAGAAAACAAATTCCGAAAAAAGTTAATACTTTCAGAAATAATGAGTGTATCATTTAAATGAGTCACCCGGTATTATTACCACCCGAAATGGCCAAGACGAACGAAACAGCGCGCCCGTATATTTCGTTGGTCGTTTGCCTTTCGTTTCCTCTCGAATTTTCACGAACCGTTCGATTTTCGCGGTGTGTTCGCAGCTATTCAAATATTCATCTGCAATCCGTGCGGGATACGGTTCAGCTCACTGAGCACGTTGGACGCTCACCAGACGTACTATTGTTCACGCAGACATAAAAAAGGTAATATAAAAAACGTAATTAATTACTCGAAAATCCCACCGTTGCAAACTGCAGGTGTAGCGCCAAAGTCTTGCGGAGGAACCAGCAATAATACACACATAATTCGCACCATCAGAACGGTAGTGTATACATAAAATATACATAGTAACGCGAAAAACCACGTTTTGGAGAAAAACTAGTTTAAAGTTTTTATCCTGTATTCGATCTATCATCGTACAATTTTGGATTTGTGTAGTTTATAGTTTATAAATACATTGTAATATGTTCACACTATGCTATTTCCAAAAATAATACACGACCCAATTTACTTTTGTTTGAACAAAATTGTTATTGTATTTACAGCGACCCGATTATTTACCCAAATACCTCACCGTTATTTCTCGTTTAAATTATTCAATTGTGTAGATAAAAGGAAATAAGATATTGCGCCGTAAAGAACTACATTTTCGCTGTAGGAAAAATGGTTTATTAACTCAAAATCGCATGTTTTCAGTTTTGCAATCACCACACATTACCACATACCGTGTTCTGATAGTGCGAATTATGACAATGCGGTTTATTTACGATACCAATAATCGTTGTATTATTATGTAAATAAATGATAATTCGACCGATCGTGTTTATAGATCCAGAGTCTGACGAAATGAAGCTGCCGACCGTGGTCATCGAATCGGACGAAATGGCTATGGGCAACGACACGGACAGCTGTCCGTCGTCCGTCGAACCGTCCAATAAGTCGGTCAGAACCGGAAAACAATACAAGTGTCCTCACTGTAATTACAGCGCTGACAAGAAAGTACGTATACTTAATACTATTACAGTAGTTTAAACTAAATTTGGGTTAAAAAAAACAACATATATATATATATACATAATCATGGATGCCCGGAAGGGGGAGGGCAAGACGAAGCATTTGCACCTTCCTCGGACTTCAAAATTTCAAAAATTATTTTATTTTAACTACTTTTTGGTGTTTGATTTTATTATGCGCCTCCCTGATATATTTCCTGCTTGCGCCCTTGTATATAATCTTACACATTGACGAACACTTGCCATTTTCGAAAATCTCCAAAACCGCCCATAAGAACACGCCATTTTTCTATTACTGCTATTATAGCAGTGTATCGAATAGTCGCTAAAGTTGAATATCAGAAAAGTAGTAAAATAGCATACCTATATATAGTATTGAGTACATTATACGACGTGAAATGTCTAAAACAGATAGTCGTTTTTTCTACGCTAACGAATAAAATAACAATAATAATAAATTGTAAAACAAATTATAATGAAAACGTACGTTGTTTTAAAACCTGAGCGTGGAGGTTCTAATATCACGGGCGTATAGTAAAAACCTACCTTAAACATATAATATTCACCGCTCGTATTCTTGGATCCACCTCGAACGGGGATATTCGAAAGAAACTGCACTCGCCTGGATACTAGGGGACTGGAGTAGAATAAGCAACTGAAGTTGCCGGTTATCTTCGCACATGGCCTACCGAATTCGGTATCACTTCACGGTTTTGACAAAAGCACTGCAGTCTGTTACATTTCGACTAGTTCGTAATGTCTACTAGTAGTATTAGTATATAGCGATGAAGATATTATCGTTTATTCAACTATCGTAAACATCAAAACACCGCACGGAAAAATTCAGACTAACGTCCCAGATCAATCATTATATTGAAAAAAGATATTGACGAACTTGATATTGAAATTCCGTTCCGTTATAATGTTATTGAAATGAATACAAGTACGAATAATACGGGATAATATGATGCATGACTTTGAAGCGACTCGGGCGCGATTAGACAGTAGCGCGGAAATGGACATGACGTCCAGTCGCGTCAGTGTATCAGTCGCTGCGATTTCCGAAGCGCCGTCTGAATGACGCCATTAAATAATACACACGTGCAGATGCCCGCGTGGTCGCTCCGCAGCATCCTGCAGTATCCAGGCGATTGCGGTTTCTTCCGAGTATCACCGTGCGAGGAGGGCCTTATGCACAGTACACCGGAACCCTACAACGGATCTCATTAGGCGGACGAAAAGTGCGTTGCAGTTATAGTTGATAGAGGTATACGCCTAGAATATATCCACGGCGTGTACAATATGCAGATGTATGCCAGTTAATCATACAATAATGCCTATATTCATAAAGATGCATGCGCGCATTTAATAAACATTTTAATATCCATACACCATTATGGCCTATGTGTAAGTATTAATTACCTTTATACACATATATATATATATATATATATATATGTGTGTGTGTGTGTGTGTGTATGTGTACGCGTATACATATAAATATAATAATACAAACAGTGTATAGGGAAAATAATAATGTATATACCGATGGTAGATAACAATTTAATTAAAACACCCCTATTTGTGTAACGAACAGAATAAAGTATTCTTTTTCGTTGATTAAACGTAGAGATATACTTCTATAATATTTTTATACCGCCTATATACATACTAAAACGCGAACGTTCTAGACAATATAATATCGCGTTGTGTTTTGCGGTTTTTTTTTTTTTTGTTTCTGTTTGATACAATTTCAGAAACAGTTCTCATTATCGTCATCACTGTCGCGCGTACTACGAATTAAAATAGTACACGCTGTAATATAGCTGAACAATACAATCGCTCTTTTGCATTAAGTACCTGTAGTGCAAAATCATATATTATTGAGTCCGCAAAAATTGCCGCGAACAAATTTCTGTATAGCCCCGGAGCAAAATGGGCTCGAGTCAGATTTTTTATAGTTTTCAAATATACGAGCAAATTACATTTTCAGTATTCCTCTAATGACATGATCTATTGCTAAATGGCCTTCAATGACGTTCTAAATAGCTTCAGTCATATATAATTATTTGTTAATTTTTGCCAAAGAAAACCCGTATCAATTAATCAGTCAAATGTATTTTGTTGCGATTTGTATGATATTCGTTAAAGTTTGAACCTAATAAAAGCCTATAAAAAAAATCCATTAAGTTGCGCTCAATTTCTTTTTATTATCAATTACATCTTATGGTAAACTTTTGTTAAATTTTCAAGCATTTTTACCCACAAAAAGTTTCAAATGGCTATAAATGATAGCTCCAAATTTTCTGAAAAACCTACCACGCTCAGTAAAGCTAATATATAATTATTCGCTAAAAATTTCAGATTTAAAATATTGAATTTCAATAAAAAAACAAAATTCATTATAGCGCAGGTACATTTCCCCGTTTTCCGACGGTTTTTTTTCCCCAATCATTAAGAAAACTATAGAAGGAATATCTCAAACTAACATTCCCAATTCATCGATGAAATTTTCAATCGGAAGCCACCAATGAGGTTGATAAGGGAAAAAATGGTGGAATTTCTAGTGGAAAATTATAAACAGATGGAACGAAAATAAAATAAAAAAATACACACGTAATGGTAAAACTAACACATTCCTCGCTACGCTCAAGATCCAAAACGAAATAAATTATAGTTTACAGATAAACACAATATAATATATTTAATAATAAAAAGAGCTGATACTGGGGACGGGTGCGGCCACTGTTGTAGGTGAAAAGTTGGGAAGGTAGGATACATTAGGTTATTTCATTTATATTTGTTAACAACGATAAACCATTGTTTGACGAAAGACGATTCCGAGCGCAGTTCGGTAATATACAGTTTGAAGTGCCGTAATATTGTTTGAGATTTTCGTTTAAATTTGATTTCAAAACGCTTATTAAAAAAAAAAAATCTTCCAGTAATTTTGGAAATTTTACCACGTTTAGGTAAGTCCAATATAAATATTATTATCAAGTTTCAAGTCTCAACGTGTATATATAACAGAGTTATAACGCAATAACTTCTAAAAATTTAAATTTCTTAAAAACTCAAAAGTGGTTCAAAAGTTTTGGCAATGATACCGTAAGAAAGTAAATCAAAAAAAGGTTTCTTGTGATTTTCGATTAAATAATTTTCTCTGGTAGTAAACGCCGTCAGTGTTTTTATAAAATAATGAAATCATGAAATTGTACGTTTTCCCACGTTTTTTTCCCATTTCAGTGCTTTTATTTAAAAAATGGCGTCAAAAATCGAAAAATGACTTCTCTAATGCCGGGTCCACACTAATAAAACAAAAACAAAACAAAACCTCGACTTTTTTTGTTTGGAATATCCAAACAAAAACAAAACTGAGTTGACAAAATTAAAACAAAACTATAACAAATTGACAATCGATTTCCATACAGTCTGTATTCAATTGAACACCAATTTCTTTTAATGTGTCGGTTTTTTAAAATTTATTTGTATAGTTCGCGTCCGTTGCATCCCAAAATATAGGCGATTCCCTGTAAAGCTCTGTAAGCTTACAAGTATCTTCCATGTTCCATTTTATTTTTGTGTTCATACTATGAAAATTATAAATCATAATATGTACACTTGCAAATTACCGAGCTGCACTTATAAACTGCACACTCACTACTATCACACTATTCGCACTACTCAGTAAAACACCGTTCACATATGTTCGACAATGTTCGCCGAAACAAAAACAAAACACAAACCTTTTGATGTTTATCGACACCGCTCGGGACAAGACTTTGTTTTCAAAAACACGAACAATTTATTGGAAAAAACATAATTGTTGTAAAAATGTTTTGATTTTGTCGCAAAAACACGAGTTCGTGTTTTGTTTTAATTTCGTCGTCTCAGTGTGGCCCAAAACCAATAGCTTCCCCACTACGCTCGGAATCTAAACGACGATACGCCGCGTTGAGATTTGTTATCTATATTTTCATAACCGTAACATGGTACAAAAATCACGTTCTTCCAAACTGTATACTAGCGTAATAATGTACATAATATCTATAATTTAGTAAAAAAAAAAAATAATAAACTAATTATAATTTCAGCTAAATTCGGTTAAACATGTTTTGAAAGACCACAATTTTTACGATTCTCATCAAAATTTGATCTTAAAATGCTTATAAAAATAACTAGGTACCTACCATATTAAGCTAAACTTTTTTAAAACCAAGTACAACATTGAACTTATACAGCACAACTAAATAAAATTATTAAAACAATTTAATACACAAATTAATGCTAAGAGATAATTTAATTATAAATGAGTAGTAGTAATAATTACCTAAGATTTCTGCTTTATGATCTTGAATATATGCGTCATTACTAAAATGTTTAGAACAAATATATGATAAGCTAGGATTTATATTATCTCCCCTTCTACACTTTAGTGTCCACCTCTTACGAAACTCTGGGTTTTTTTTTTTTTTTTGGTAATCTAAACATACAAGTAAATACTATATTTTTTATTTGTAATTATATTAAACAAATAGTATACGAGTAGATAAATCATTTTTGAGGTCACTTAAAATCTAGCAAAATTATTATATTTTTGTACAATATTTGTGTATAACATATTATTCAAATAAATAGTGTATTAAATGATTTATATTATTATTACTACGAGTACATGTAAAAAGATACATTAGTTTGTCCATCTCGGTTCACCTTGCCAGCATAATATTATTATTGCATGTTGCTACTCCACAACACGAACATCCTTTGGGTTTTATCGATTTTGTAGTCATGTCTTCAAATTATTTTTACAATAAACGTGGATTAAAACACTGTTTGTACACGTTGTAACACGAGTATAAAAAAAAATAATAATAAATCAGAAATAAGCAAAATTCGTAAGAATACACAAGTAATTTAGTGACACAATATTATGTGAATAACACTGCTAAACAATAATCACCTAAAATGTTGTACTTCTTGTGACGTCACGGCGTTATTTCCCCCCACTCCTATATATTTTAATAATCTCTAAATGAGGCGACCTCTACATTCTATAAACCTTGGGCACTATAATCACTTACAGGTTTATTATTATCAGTAATTAGTTACGTATTTAGGCTTTTATCAACGAGGAAGACATGAAATTTTAAAATTGTGCGATATTATGTGTATAACGTGCAAACTAAAAATGACAAAAATGATCAGTTTTTATTACATATAATTAAAACAGAATACAAATAACTATTATATTAGTAACTATTAATAAGTGATTATAAATCAATTTATTTAGATACTATAAATCTAACCATTAATAACCACTAGTGGTTCTGATGAGTCTCATTTTAAACAAGAACATATTTATACTCGGCTATTTTGGATTCATTAACTACAAACACGTTTTTGATTTTTTTGACTAGAAAATAAAAAAAAAAATACATAAATCTAAAAGGTTGGAGATGATATGCATACAATAGAGTTAAAAAAAAAAAAAAACAAATGGTCAAGGAGTAGAGATATACATACCCCTAATCTACCACTAAATACGCCACTGTTCAGTATATAATTTTTTGTTGCTGCAGTGGTGACAAATAGAAATACAACAAATAGCTCAACTTAGAGGTTTCGTACGAGTGATCCTTATTAATGAACTAATATAGCGGTAAACAGTTTAATAAACTCGGAAAAATCTTACTGATATGATAAAATATGATAAAATAGTTACTTATTAATATGTATAGTTGCCGTAGGTCAAAACCAAACGACATTTAACTAAAATTAAAAACTATTCCGCCAACATGGGTTTTTAAGTTTTATCACGAATATACGAGTATGTTATTGCCTATAACAAGTTACAATTAGCATATCCAAAATCGGTTTGTCGTTGCGACGAAAATTTAAATTTATTTAAAAAAAAGGATCGATTTTTAATTTTCAACAAACAATATTCAATGAAACTGTCTTTTGGCTTTTCGCTCCATTCCACTGTCTGAATGTGAACGTCGTCGATTTTATAAATTCGAAAGCAAAATTCGATTTCTTTTACCGGGCTACGACTATTTCTTCACCGAGTACGGTGAATCTCGCAAAACCTCCGGCCAAGTCCACAATAATTATAGTAGAAACTTTTGCTCACGTGCATACACATTTGTAAAAAACGACACGCGACTGCACGAAATAAAGTATTGTTTGTAACTTGTGTATTGTATTGTTTATCTAAACGTTTTGTTTTGTAATTTTGCTCAGGTCAGCTTAAACAGGCACATGCGAATGCATTCCATTTCGCCGGTGCCCAGCATACAGTCGCCCCCGTGCCTAACAGACGGCGCGGCCGCGGATCCGTCGGCGGTGGACCGCTACTGTCAAAACTGCGACATTCGATTTTCCAACCAGCGCACTTACCAAGCTCATAAAACGCATTACTGCAACACGCGGCACGTGGTCAAGCCGATGCCGCCCATTTCGCCGATGCCCAACAATACGTCGTCGCCAACCAGTATCGTGCCTACATATTTAGCGCTGCCCACGAATCCGATTATCGTTGTTCCTTACGCTCTCGTGCAAAACGCTAGCGTTCTGCCCGCTCTGTCGGACGTAGTCCCGTCTCCGCCCACCGACACGGCGTGCATCCTCCTATCGGACGGCACACTGCAGCCCATTGCCCAAGCTTTCATGCCCACCAAATTCAACGCGATCGCCAAAAACATCAACAACAACAACAACAATAATAACAGCAGCAACAACAACAACAACAACAACAACAACAATACCAGCATACACAGAAATAACTCGCAGTCTCCACCGGAAGTGTTCTTTTCGCCGGTAAGTACTGCATAATATCCGCAACAACCACACTGACCTTCGGTCATTTTAAAAACACAACACATATGTCTTCCCGTAATGTAATAACGTACAGCACGCGTAGAAAACGTAATATACGTTTTAATTTTATTTTTATTTTTATTCTTAAAATTATACAAATGCGTTTTAAACGGCGCAACAATTTCAAGTACCCCTATATACCTTAATTCGAAATAATGTCGATTTAACGAATGTACAACGTATTATATTAAATATTTTTCAGCCCAAAAAGGTGGAAATAGTCAATCATCAAGAGGTGAAAAGACCGATTGCCCAATCGTCGTCGCCACTGGATCTACGATTGAACCGCGTGGCAAAACCGTCCCATGACATCAGCACGGACGGCGAAGAGGAAAAAGAAAATCGGCTAAGTGACGGCAACATTACGGATGCCGAGGACATAGTTTGCGCGCCGTCCATTCCCTGCATGATACTGTCGCCGTCGTCCTCTCCGCCGTCTGGTAACAAAACTCCGCAACAACGGTCCGTGGTACAGCCACCGATAAACGGTATAATTCAGAAACCTCAAACGCTCGAGGTGTTCGATGGTCCCGAGAGGAACGGGAAGTTTAGCGTTTCGAGCCTGTTGCACATGACCAACAAACTGGAAAACATGAAGCAAGAGTCGGTCGGTGAAGTACAGCCGCCGCCGGCCGTGGTCCAGAGATACAATATGCAAATGCACCACAAGTCCCGAAACGTAGTCGTGCCCACCGGCCCGGTTTTGCCGTCCGGCATCATGCAGCGCAACGATCTTCTAAACCAGGGCGGATTGCCGTACTTTACATCCGAGATGACTCTGAGACTGGCCACGAATCCGGTGCCCGATAGCATACCAACCACGCATCAGTTTTTCTTGAAACAAGGCCCTTCCAAGTGTGAGAGCTGTAACATAGTGTTTTGCAAGTACGAAAATTTCTTGGCGCACAAAAAGCATTATTGCGCTTCCCGGCCACCTCAAAACGACGTAGACGACGCAGACAAAACGAGCCCCGAAGGGTCCCCGGGGCCCAAGCCTTTGACCGTAACTTCACCGCAATCATCGAAGGATAGCGTTAGTCCTACACCGACACTGAAACCACCCATGATCCAGTTCATATGTTCCACGTGCGGTGTAAAGTTCTCGTCGTTCGACAACCTGACCACGCACCAATCGTTCTACTGCCCGAACCGAATGACCGGAACCCAGGATCAGGCGGACAAATCCTTGCTTCATCTCAAAGCATGTCCGAAATGCAAAGTAAGTACTGACGACGCGCGGTGTCTATGTGACACATCATTAAACATCACGACCATTTGCAGATGAGCGTCATCGAAGGGAGCCACCATCAGTGTCAGGCGGCCAACTGTTGGAAATGTCCGGTCTGCGGGGCTGTCCGCACCACCGCGTCGGCCGCCCAAAAGCATTTAGACAACCACAACGGAATTAAAGCGTTCATGTGCACTATATGCCAGTACAAGGGGAACACACTGAGGGGTCTGAGGACACATATCCGGATGCATTTCAACAAACGGTTGATCCCGGATCTCATGGTGAGCTGATCGATACAACTTTATATAGTGTCCCGGCACCTTATCGCATCCACCTATATTGTTTTGATAATGATTTTTACGATACGCTAAATAATGAAATTAAAAATAAATAAATATATATTTACCGTTGAAATATGGTTTTTTGATAAATTTGTGATGACGTGTTGTATGCGCAGGAGGAAGATTATGTGTCGTGCGTGATAGACGAAAATTCAGTGTCGTCGACGGCCGACGCAGGGGCCAAAACTCCGGACGATAAACCGCTGCCGCCGCATCAGGCGACCGTTAAAGTTACCGGCGGCCGCGGCGACGACGAGCCGCCGGCGCGCGAATTGGTGATCGTCAAACAGGAACCGTCCAACGGATCCGCGACCGGCGCGTCTTCCGACGTCCCGGAAAATTCGTACGAGTCGTCCGGGGTCGGCGGCGTCAGTGGCGGTCATCCGGAGCCGGACGTACAGCCGGCGGCGGCCGCCGACCGTCCGCCATCCGTCGGCGGCAACAACAGGCAATTGATGACTACGAAATACTGCAAAGCGTGCGACATATCGTTCAACTATCTGTCCACGTTCATCGCGCACAAAAAATATTACTGCAGGAACAGCGCCGAATACAAATGCAAAGCCGAGAACGCCAAGGCGGCGACCGTCACTTAGTGCTCTCCCTCCCCCCCGCCCCGCTAAGAACGACACGGCCGCCGCCGCGACGCGCGCCTATAACATTACAATCAATTACTATAGGTACAGTCACCGATCCTAATCTTATTAAGTGTGTTTAAAAAAAAAAAAAAAAAAAAAAACTACCCTACCTACATTATACTATTATACAATAATATTAATACTGTAGTATTTGAAAAAAAAAAAAACAACTTCTAATTAAAACCATATATTTCGTATACACCCCTATTTCTTATTATTATTATTAATATTATTACTATTAACTACCCTACATGACTATTATAATAATAATATATAGTGCACATATTGTGTACATTTTATAAATTATTATAACTATGGCAATTTAAATCGATATTGTGTTGCCTTGGTTTGTATTTTAAACCAAAAAAAAAAAAAAAAAAAAAAAAAACACACACATAATAAAATACCTATATATTATACAAAAAAAAGTATATAATAATATTTATTTCAGAATGTTGTTTTTATCGTTTGTTTATTTATTATTATCATTATTATTATTATTATTATTATTATTCATTATTATTATTATTATTATTTTATTATTATTATTATTATTTCATTATTATTAATTATAATATATTGTTCAGAGTAATCAATACCGATATTTATATTATTATCATTATGATTATAAGGAGTTTAAGTATATATCTAGCATTTCTACATTGTAAAGTATAATATGAATAAAGTAATAACTAAAAAAATATGCATGTATTGTGAAACAATTTGATATTAAATATTATTTGACGGTACTATTTAATATTATTATTATTATTACCTATATTATTATAACTATATATTATATTATGATAAAATTGTTTTGACGTTTTTACTAGACTGTTTAAAGAGTATAATAAATAATAAATATAGACCTACTGTAAAACATATTGTATATCTACCTCCTACATATTATAATTGTTAATACGTGATAATCCTGTAATGATTTATGTCCCAAAACCAATAAATCTGTCACAGTGGTGGCGTACTCTTATACTTAATAGGCGAACACAGTGGCATTTGCCACCTTTGTAGACTGTATGATATGGGCAATGTAGAGAAAATGTAAATGAAACAAATGTGGAAAAAAAAACCATTTAAAATACGTTTTAAAGATATTACACCTATTTAAAATGTGTAGCTTGTATAAAAATTTGAACATAATTGTCTAGGTATTTTTTAAAATATTTATTTATTTATTAATAATTCATACAAAGTCCAATTTACAATATAGTAATAATGATAACAATAATAACATAATAATACCTAACAATTAATAAACTTTCCTAATAATATGATTTGAAATAAAATAATGGTATAAATTATTAATTACATAGGTGTAAATCTAAAATTGGGAGTAACAGTAGAAACTATATTATAACACAAAATAACAATAAAGAAGGTAAAATAACAAATTGAGTACCTATATTAATACAATTACTTGAATAATTTATTAAGAATTTTATTGTTTCTAGAAGATATCAAAATATTAATGGGATCATTAACAAGTAACTTGGAGAGTAATGTGGAATATAGAATAAATGACTATTGTGAAAGTATTAATTTTAAAATTTGTCTGATTAAATAGATTTGATTCATCTATCTTGTTATTTATAATTTAAAAAGAAAGGAACTATAGATAATATTTCTGTGTGTTTTTTAGAGATTTTAAGTTAAAATTTTTTTAAATATGTTCTATCCAGTGTGGGTGGAGAGGGGTTATTGGGATGTTAGATTTAAAGCATATTAATTGTAGTATATTAGTTGTCTAATCACAGTTATTGTTAAATAACTAATAAGTTATGTTAAATTCACAATTATTTAAAACCTATAATAATAACCTATTATAATATCCACTTAATGGTTGTATTTTCCATACCGAGTTGAATGTTTAGAGAATTAGAAAATGCAGACTAGATTTTTCTTTGAATTGTATAATATTAGTGTTTTATTTCATAAGGCCGAAAAGAATTATAGAGATATTGCATATCCTACTCTTGACTTATTTTTTTTTTGTAAAAATCTATTATTTATACAACCATCTATTTTTTAAATTCAATTTTTTGTTTTCTACTTTCTAATACCAAAAATTAAAAATCTATATACAATATATTTATTAGTTAATCTATCAGGAAAAAATTAATAAAAAAAAAATCAACTGAATGTATAAAAGTACCTTTTGTTTTGTTTAAAAGCTATAATACTATTCAATAATTTTATATAGTTATTTGATTGAAAATTTAATTTTAGGAGAGAATGAATATTATACTAAATAACTTAAAAAATACATTTTATATATAACACTACTTAAAAAAATGTATATATTTAATTATTTATAGATAAATATATTTATTTTAATAGTCTACATAATATTATAAAATCAGTTTTGTGCTTAGCATTCTCATATTAAGGGGTATCTGAATATAACTAATTATAAATAATCATTAAACATATTTTCAGGTAGAAATTATTGATACAATACTTAGTACTTACTCTTTTAAACATCTGTTATTACAAAAATAATATGTAATTATGTAAAATATAATATGTAATTAGGTATTCATTTACATTTAAAGATGTAAATAAGGAATCAAATCAATATCAATAAAAATGTCATAAAATTAAATATAGTCACAGTAAATAAGTTATTACAGAACAGTAGATTAATTAAGATATGTTTTTATTTGGTGGTGGGGGAGGGGGGATGAATTATAAAAAAAAATATGTTATCTATATACATTATACACTTATTTATATTACAAAAACACCTATGGAAAACAAAAGGTTGCGCACCTTAATTTTATAACTTATTTATACTTATGTATTTTAATATATTATACATGAATGGTATATCTTGTGGAATTTTTATATTATATAATATATAACTTTATTTAAATGAAATAAAAAATAATATTCACAATTACTATGCAGTAATTAACTATTATATTATATATATAACACTATGTCAGAGGCTTAGACATAGTATTTCTTAAATATGTTTTCACTTTTTTCAAGGTTGAAAACATTCTTCTTGAAATAGCTGTAGAAACTGGTAAAGTACATAATACTTTAAGGTGGCAACATAATTTATTAGGATATATATCTTCAATAAAAATAATTAATGTTTCAAGTCCAGTCTTTGGTACATTTGAACACCTTTTCGTCTTACTTTACCATAATTTGAATTTAGTTAAACCACCGTGTCTTATATTGGGAGACAAAACTGTTATCAGCTTATTAAATTCATTTTTTTCTTCCTTAATTAAAGTAAAATTACAATACAAACATTCAAATACTTATTACGTTGATAAAATAGCTAAATTAAATAAGTAATTTTAAGATTGTATGATTTGTGATATTAAAATATATAATAATATATATAATATATATAATAATATAAAAATATATAAATATATATAAAATATATAATATATTAATTAAAAATATATAATATATAATATATAATAAAATATAAAATATATAATTTTTATATATATAAAATATATAAATATATAATTATATAATATATAATATAAAATATATAATTAATATATATATTAAAATATATAATTATTATAATTAATAAAATAATAATTCCCAGCATAGGTACCATTAAAGATAAAATATAAAAATTTTAATACAAATATTTAGATGACATAGAGTTAGAATAATATTAAATCATACATTTATTCTATGTAATATTAGTATTAAAATAATAAAATAAAAACAAAATTATTAAAATAGTTAATACTTGTAAATAAATAAAGTAAATAAATATATATATATAACAAAAAGAGCTGATACTAGGGACGGGTGCGGCCACTGTTGTAGGTGAAAAATTGGGAAGGTAGGATACATTAGGTTATTTCATTTATATTAGTTAGCAACGATAAACCATTGCTTGACGAAAGACGATTCCGAGCGCAGTTCGGTAATACACAATTTGAAGTGCCGTCATATTGTTTGCGATTTTCGTTTAAATTTGATTTCAAAACGCTTATTAAAAAAAAAAAATCTTCCAGTAATTTTGGAAATTTTGCCACGTTTAGGTAAGTCCAATAAAAATATTATTACCAAGTTTCAAGTCTCAACGTGTATTTATAACCGAATTATAGCAAAAACATTCCCAAAAATAAAAATTCCTTAAAAGCTCAAGTTTTAACGATGATACCATAAGAAAGTAAATCAAAAAGGCAATAAAAAAGGTATCTGGTGATTTTTCGATTAAATCATTTTTTTTGGTAGTAAACGTCGTCAGTGTTTTTATAAAATAATGAAACCGTGAAACTACACGTTTTCCTACGTTTTTTCCCACCTAAGTGCTTTTATTTATTAAATGGAGTCGAAAATCGAAAAATGACCTCTTTAAAGTACTATCTAAACAACTTGAGCTTTCAAAGAAAGTTGTTACGCCTAAAAATCGGAGCAAGTTTACTAGGAAAAAACGTGTCCACAGACTAGGAGAAAGAAGAAAAAAAAATAAACATCTTAGTAAAACCAATAGCTTCCTCACTACGCCCGGAATCAGAAATAAAATAAATAAATGAATGAATGTATCGCCTGGAGTATTATGATAAGTGTATTATATAACCGGTTTCGAATTAATAATTCATCATCAGGTATACCACAGTCAAAATGTATAACGTATTAAAAAAAAATAATAATAATACACTATTCACCATATAATGTTGTTAACCATTGTAGTGTGAAATATCAAAATAATAGGTTCAACGAATTCGCAAAAATTCTGAACAATAATACAAATAATGTAAAAATCGCTTTCAAGACAAATAATAATTTTTATCAAACATATAAACAATAGAACTGCAAATTTAACAAAAAATCCCCCTTCATTTGAAAATGCTAGTGTATATAAACTTAAATGTAACTGTAATAAATTATTTATAGGTAAGACAAATATAAAATTCAAAATCTGATGTATCAAGAACACATTTCTGAAATAAAATTTAAAAATACTGCCCCTAATTCAAATTTCGCTAAACATAGGAAATAACCATAATATGATTTGTGATATTAATAAAGACTTGGAGATATTAAACACCCGAATTTAATATTAATTTACATTAATACAGTTTTAGAAGAATTACATACATACAATGAAATAAAGAATAATTATTTTAATAATATTTTAAATGTACAAATCGATTTCAAAAGTAATATCTTATATCATTACATTTTAGATAATAAATAATAACCAAATAATTTATGTTTCTTAACATATCTATGTCTAATAACAACTAATTTTAAATATTTTCTCCTATTAAAATAAATTATGTCTACATTCTATGTAAAACGACCAATTTGCACATTTTTTTTCTTCGTTTAAATTTTATATTCAGCCGCGTTTTATATTTTTACTGTGATTTACCTGAATGTTGAATTTTTAATAGATGCTGATTTAATAGATTTAATAGAATAATGACCCCTGAATTATTTGTTCTTTCACTGTTTATTCTTACCTGTTAGTTACTTTCATTTTATTGGTTTTCTTTTCGATTCCATATTATGAATTTTGAAGTTTTTGATATTGCAATTTAAATTTTTAGAAGTAAAAATTTTATTCCACACAAAATAATTATAATGAAACTAACTAAAAGGTAAGATTAAACGGTGAAAGAAAAAATAATTATGGGGACATTATATCCGCATCTACCATCTCATTCCAACTATTGGGTAACATGCAAAAACAACGTTTACGCAGAATAAGTAAAACTAGCTTAATTTTGATTTTAGAGGAAAAGTACCTATTATGTATATAATTTGTAGAGAATAATATTTTGGAGGGAATGCCATAGAGTTTTTGTATTATTCAAAATACAGCTCGATAAAGACAAAAAAACCTTCTTTTTTTTGTTTTTTAAATAACTGTAATTTTTTTAATAGTTCTTAATTCAAAATAGATCACTTGCATTCTCTACAAAATATTGTTTTCTGTACATTTCATAATAGGTACTTTTACTCTAAAATCAAAATTAAGTTAGTTTCAATTATTCTGCATAAGCATTACAGTTGGACTTTGACAGATGATGGGGAGGGGGAGGGGGGATATAACGTCCTCTTAACGTGGAGTAATTACAAAATAAAAATCACAGAAATACAGCATATTAAGTTGTAGCGGTTGTACGAAATCGTAACTACAATAATATAATAATAATATTAGATACCTATTACCTAATAATATATTTTTATTTAATCACTACGAAATGTCGAAATCGAATTGAAATCTTTCGACCGTCGTTCATTATAATGTGTCACGTTGTATGAAACCTAAGGTAGTTTCTAATTTCTATTATTCGATTATTCTAGAATATTTCATAAAACTCACGGGAGTCATGAAAAATCAAGTCATAGAAAATCCCAATAACAATAGTTATTGTGATCAATGTGACACAATGCATTACATAACTACTCGTATAATCGTTACAGAAATAATATAAGGGTAGTTATTCCAAACTCTCAACTTATATTGACGTTTCTAGAATTATTATTGCATTAAATAAACCGTTGCAACGGACGATTTTTTTTTTTTATAGGACAATGTATTTTTTTTTGCAATTATTTTTAAATACGGGCGTCGGAAACGGGAGACTTGTAGAGAGGGTTGTATATAAATATCGAAATCATATCGGACTACATATGAACACTTGGTGTATAAATATTAATGTCGACAATCCAATAATCTCATTATTGTATTACTCTTTCGACATCCGATAATATTTTATACCATAATCAAAATAAAATAGACGCGAAGCTACGAAATATTGCCTAAACTATAATTTAATATACAAAAAAAAAACAAAAAAAAATCATGGGAGAGGGTGTAAGATACGACGTCCGCGTTCCCTCCCTCCGTAATTACGCAACTGTCACGGAAAACTCGTAGAACGCAAACGAGTTGTTATGAATAATAATAATAATAACAATAATAAACAGCCAACGGAGGGGATATGACACCGTCGACCCTCTCCGCGACCGCGGGCACGCTATAGTACAGAACACTAAAACGGAATCCTAAACACGCCGCACGTTGTCCTGTCCCGAAGCGAACCCGTACAAGAGCCGGACGTCGAGGGTCGTATGGTATTAGTGGTAAGGCCATACAGCGGTGTGTTTTAAAAACGGTCGCGCCGCGTCTCATAAAGTCTGTGACATTTGTATGTGCGAACATGTGGCCTACTGCGCGTTTCGGAATAATTCTGGAATTTTTGGCGTGCCTGTCGACGATGTTCGGCCATCATTATCCCAGCGCTGCGGCCAGGGTGAGTTATCTGCGCAGTCGGTCCGTCCGTCGGTCAGCGAATCGGGAAAATGTTCATTGTGGGGGGGGCCCATTTTTTTTTCCATTAGTCATTTCCGTGTAAAACGTAACGGGTACCGATATTGTACATTTACCGAGCACATTTTTTTTTACGGTTGTATTTGTCAGGACGGGCGAATGCAATTCTCAAACACCCCTCACCCCTCTCTTGGAGTACACCTAAATTCAACACTGGCCCGCGCAAACGGGTTAAGATACGGTTTCCAAGCGCAGTTTACGCGTATAGTGGTTAGCAAGACGCCCAGTGGCGTGGCCAGGATTTCTCAACGGGGAGGGGGGCAGTAAAAAAACGTTATACGAAATTGATTTGTATTGTTTTCGCTGATTTGTGTACTTATTGTACGACCAGATAAAATGCTAAGTGCATCCTGTTGAAATTAATGAAATATTTAACAACTGTTCATTTATAGTTCGTTTATTGCAAACAATTTAAATAATTATTAGGTAAATATTCTTAATGAGTTACTTACCTACTTCTTTTGATTTATAATATAACATTATTATTGTGTTCAATCTGTAACTTTAATCGTCCTAGGCGATTCAATGTTTCTATCGCTATAATATTATAGTAATTATACATATTAGATAATATATATTCATAATATCATAGGCGTAATTATATATACGTACTCACATATATTATATTATATACTTATCAATGGATTTACTGATGTAAAACCAATAAAATAAAAATTTTAAAAATACATCCAATGGGAGGGTATGGCCCCTCTGCCCCCCCCTGTCAACGCCACTGCAAGATGGGACATGCTTATTTTATCATGATGATCATATTATGAATATGTGTCATCGCTATTTACGAGATTTTTCGAACTATTATTAATCAACAGGCATTTTAAAAACAATGAAATATTATATATTTTGATAATATCCTTTTTTATAATTTACATCGGCAACAAATAGCCCAAAAGAATCGACTCAGAATTTGAAAGAAACGCACCGTCTTGCACCAATATTGTCTGTTATATTATACCTATGTCTTATACTGGAGGGATAATTTCCAAAAATATTAGTTACACAATTAAGTCAAATGTAAGTGTATTTTTTAATACATTTTTAGGTGGCGGAATCGATAGATTGTTTTTTAGACTTCCTGTACTAGCGGAATTTGTATACCTTTTTCCCAATTATTAAAAGGTCCGTCGGAGTCGATGAACTCCCGTCAATTGGTAATCGTACACCATCCGATTAGATTAACTAGGGTCGGATTAAGCCCAAATATAATGTATCTATATATATATATATATATATGGATAGTATTATATCTTAGACACATCATTTTTATTAACCCATTACGGAGTCATTCAAGTGATATAGATAATATCATTATCGACACCTGGAACTTTAGCTGCACAATTATCTTATAATTACTTATTGCTGAATTTTATGATACACAGATTTTATTTTTCGAAACATTTGAATGTGATTAGTATTGAAATACTATTATATAGTACTAGAAATGAAATAAATAAAATATCTTTTGCCATTGCCAGTGCCTACCTCGCATATCGTAAATCCGGACCTGTCGATATACTGTACCAGGTATCTGGACGTGCAGAACGACGATTTTGTGTATTAGACCCGAGATTAGGGAAGAAAGTTTTATAATAATATTCGTTATTCTCCTCACCGACGAAAATCAAGGTCAATTTACCGAATTTACGGTATTATATAATAAGCATATCGCCACAAAAATTAATTTTTTTTTTTTCCCCGGTTTGCAATACCTGCAGAATGTTCAAACATTCACAGTCACAGACGTGGCATACCTGGACGTCGAAATGGCCGGCCAGGGATTGGGGCGCATCGAAATCGGACTGTTCGGCGACGCCGCGCCCAAGACGGTAGCCAACTTCGTGACCATACTGACGCAAGGCATCGGCGGCCGCACGTACGCCGGCACCAAGTTTCATCGGGTTATCGAAAAATTCGTCATACAAGGTTCGTTCATAGCATTCAAATTTCCGCACAATATCGATTGTTATTCTTAGTCTAAAGATTGATCAGATGATTAACGTTTCTTTCCGTCCTGTTACTTATAGTTCTTGAAAGTTCTACATCATGTTAGGTAAATGTTAATTTATATAGGTACTTGTTTGTTTCTTTGTCTTCCGTCACTTGTTTCCAGTGGTTGACTTGTGAAAAAAGGAGTAGAGGTACTCTGGCTACTTTTAAAAAAGTAGAGTCCCTAGCATTTTTTTACTATCCCTCACATTACTGCGGGGGGGGGGCATCGCGTGCATCTCCTTTCCCGGTCTCCTAAGAAATATATGTAAAATCATTAAAGACACATCACAACAAACAGAACAATATGAATTAAAATGTACAAAATAATTATTACAAACTTATTTTTATTTTTTTCATATGCGTTTTTATAATTTGTATATAATTGTTTTCATTTTAAACATCTTCATTTAAAAGATTCCATAATTTAGAATATTGTTAGTTGGGTTTTTCTTGTCTTTTTGGACAGCATGTTTCATTTGTATCCCTTCTTCCACCGCGGACCCATGACTTTACATAGTTGCTTGGAATAAAATCGATTACTCGGGGACCAACACATTCCATGAAATGGAGTGATGATATGTGTTTTGTAGATAATATATTTATTTTTGATGTGACAGTGTTATTACTAGCACTGAAACTCCTTTCACATTCAAATGATGAAATGACAATGGTTTTAATGATCACTAATAATGGTTTTAAGGAAGGTATTGATGATAACATTCCAGTATCTTTATATTCTTTATAACCTTGAATAGTAGATGTTTAATATGACATGGGAGTCTTACAGTTCTTTTTTTATTCAGCTCAACTACTAAACAGAACACAAAAGTAACTATAAATAGTATAAGAACTATAAGCAGTGGTGTAAATGTGACCGTAAAAAAAAACTGGGTATACGCCAGGTACGTCCCTGAGTGGGGGGAGTGAGTGGGTTGATAGCTCCCCCCTCGCAATAAGTCATATGATGCTATATTTATGTTTCACAAAATATCCATAATTTGTGCTATTTTGTACTATTTTACTGCATCTGTACATACAATGTATATTTAAATAATACTATAATTAAATTGTATACTGATTTTACTAGTTTTAGAATGTAATTAAAAATGTTTTTGCATTATAAAAATGACCTATCATAAATGTGAAAATTGAATCTTAATTTGAATGTTTTAAATGGAAATCTTTTTTGAGGGGAACAATTTTTTGATATTAGGAACACTAAACAAACCAAGGATGACTAAATAAATAACCGGATACGAATTACGATCATTCTAAAAATAGACTGTGAGAAGAATACTACATAATATTATACGTGTATCGCGTTTATTACTTGATATCCCCATATCATAGGTTAGTTCGTACCCAGTACCACGGTTTAGACCCTATCCACAACCACAACCATGGTTACTAGGTTGATATAATAAGCGCTAAATAATAATTTAATTCTTTTTTTCCATTTCATTTTTTTATTGAAGTAAACAATTTTTTCAATAAATTGTTCGATTTGAATCTGGTTACAAGTGGGTACAAGTCCGTGTACCCGCGTATATCCTCCACTACATCACTGACTATTAAGTAGTAATAAAGGGTACGACAATTCATTTTTATTATAAGCACATAAAACACATTTCCCAAACAGAGGAAAAAAAAATATAATAGCATGTTGTTACTGCATGTTATTAAAATAGCATGTACTACTCAATAGTTACTGGTTATCATCCATAATGTAAGAACTCTTATTGATTTTTAAATGATGAATGGTTATCATTGCAGTGATATCCCTAGACCCTTTTATAGGGGGGGGGGGGGAATTTCATGCATAATATATATATATAAATACACTAATTACTCTACCTAGTGTTTATATCTGGTTTCACTTGTGGTGTGTGATGTCATATGTACCATAGGCATGGATATGGATTAAAAAAAAAATTTAAATTATTAAAATAAAAAATTTTGAAATTTCGGCTTTTGAGGAAAAACAAAGTTACTTATTAATATATTCACGGTATTTAAAATATTTCTATATAAGTATATTTAAATATAAACTAATAATAGAATTAATTAGGTAATAAAGTGAAAAAAATAATTTACCAATTATAGGTACTTATTTACATCTCATTTAGAGTTAAAAAAACGGTTTCTATCCTTTTTCCCGAATCAAAATTCCGGAATGATCTTCTTCCCCAATGGTATTTTTCCCGAAAGTCCGTAAATCCGAAACCTATTTTCCCGTCATGGTTAATATTGTTAAAAATAAAAATGAATTAATAATTAAATGTAAATATAAGTGTGTAATAATTAAATATTTTAAAATTCATAATACATATAAACAAATAAAAATAAATTAGTAAAATAATAAACGCTGTAGTTACGTTGTGCACTTGTGCGGCCATAACTCAAAATAATAAAGATTATATTTTACAAACCAATATTGTGCACGATAACTCGTAGAAATTCAAACTCTTCGTATGTTTCAAAATTACTCACAATGCCCATAATTCGAGTTTGAAAATCCTGCAATTTTCTTTTCGGTACCGCTCGAGACTCAGCTCTGCAATCATTATTTCGGCATGAGCTTGTTCTTTTTGGAATTCGCCAAGAGCAGAGTAAAGACCAGGATGATATTTGCCGATAACATGCTGGAAGCGATTATTAATATTAATATTATCGTATCTAAGTCATACATTTTGATTGACGACTGGTTGAATCTTAATTGATTTTCTTTTTTTCTATTTCCATTTCGGGAAAAATACGCGTTGGGAAAAAGGTATTCGGGAAAATAGGTTTCGGATTTACGGACTTTCGGGAAAAATACCGAGAACCAAAAAAAACTAGTTGAATATGAATGTAATATTTAATTGATTAAAGAATAAAATCCACTTTGTGTTTTGATTTGGCAAAGTAATTAATTATGTTATTAGTATTTAATGAAATATTATTACGAATACTCATAAGTGTCAAACCAATCAAACGTGTTTGCTCTATTTGATTTCTCAACTACATTTTTAATCAAATGATCATAGAAATGCAAGGAAATAATTATAAAACGAAAACAAAACTATGTACAAAAGCTTTAAAAATATAAATATACAGGATTAAAATATTAATTTAACACACAACACTCATTATTTAGAAAAGTATTAATTTTTTTCGGAACTTTCTTTTGATAAATCAGTTAAAATATACAAGAAATGTAATAGGTTATTTTTCTTATAAATTAAATTTGAATTCATAAAAAAAAAAATATCCTCATAGATTTCTGGTATTAAAAATAGGGGTTTTCATTTAAAAATCAAAAGTTGATACTCATTTAGGGTAGAACAAGAGATTAAAAATATCATACCACTAAAAATTCAAAATTTTAATATTTAAACTAATTTCCCAAAAGAAAATACCAAAAAAAGTGAATAATATTCAAAAAATTAATGAATATTGTGTGTTGAATTAATCAGTCTGCCTGTACCTGTATCGGTATGTGTAGTTAATGATGAATATATTTCTGTGTTTTTAGTTTAATAAATCTAGTTTTATAGAGTATATAATACTCTGTGGGCATTATACATTTTCCTTTATTTTACATTAAACTTTTGTTTAGTTCAATAAATAGCACATTTTTAAATTATTTTATTAAACTACAAATTTTATAACATTAAAAGAGACATATTGTATTAATTATTATCAATAATCGGTCATTCAATTGCATTAAAAACAATAAGTTGGTAGATATAAAAGAAAATAATTATAAAAAATGAATTTTTTTTTTTATTACAGTGCAAAATAGTACTAAGTATACAATATACTGTACATACCATCCATCTCGATGGCATATTATGATAAAATTCGTTTTATTTCGGAATGATAACATTCTTTTTTTTTTCGCGTCTAATATGCGTCATCACATGATTTTACAATGTACTTTTAAGTATTTTCCTAGTGTGATATAAATTATAAAAATTAAAAAAAAACTGCCCCATTCACCGTACCCCCATTTGAGGACGCCTGATGGCTACTTATAAATTATCACGTATCACATATGATATGCCAATATATTTTGAATATGTATAAAATTTATATATGTAAATTTAAAATTTAAAAAGAGCAGTTTTATAAAAATAATTAAGCTTATAACAACCCATTCCCCCCTAAAAAATAAGTAGGGGTATGCTAGAATATCCAAAAAATCAGTTGAGGTACTCAGTCCACCCGCTTGCTTCATGAACAGCGTTCTTAGTCTTCTTCTTTCTCATGAATGTAATTCAAATGTATCAAGTGTAGCAAGATCAAGGTAATTTTAAATAGTTAGAGCATTGGGAAGGTAATTTTTTGATTTCTCGAGAGGTTTTCATAATAAATAGAAAAATCGAAAAAAGACGAAAAATAAAAAATGAACAAATTTAGTGCGTACGATTTTTATCGTTTTTATATTGACAAAACAAGTTGCTATATTTATTTCGCAAGCGAATTTGTTGGTCACTTAATCATGTGTATTATAATAATTTTATATTAGAGTAGCTTGATATTTTCTGCGATTGTAGTTTGAAAAAATAGAATCTATAATTATTGATTTATATAAGACGCGGGTAGGTAAGTGTCGTGTGGTTGGTAATTATCTAAGTTAGCCCCCAGTAAATAAAAAAAGAGCTGATACTGGAGACGCGTGTGCCACTGTATAGGTGAGAAATTGAGAAGGCATGGTACATAATATTAAGTTATTTAATTTATAAATTAAGTAAACAACGATAAACCATTGCCAACTAAAGATGATTCGAGCGAAGTTCGGTTATACATGTTTTGAAAGGCCGTAATATTTAAGATTTTCGTCAAAATTCGATTTTAAAACTTATAAAAAAAAAACAACAAAATACTATACGCATATTCTTTCACACTCAAATTTTTTTTTTTTACCACTAAGTATGACCTATAATGAATTTCCTTTTAAATTTTTAAGCGTTTCTGTTAAGTCCAGCAATTTTATCTACATAGTACCTACTAAGTTTTTTGTTAAAATTTCCAGCCATTACGGATATTTTTAACTGAATAACAACTAAAAAACCAAAATTGAAAATAATAAAATAATAATTTTTGTAAGTATTTTCATTCTTTCTACGATTTTTTTTCAGTTTCGCTCAAATAATAAAAAATCTGCAAATAAAATCAAAAAACGATTTTCTTGGTCATCAATTAGGTTACAATTCCAAAAAAAAAAAAAAAAAAAAAAAAAAAACGATTTCTTGTTGCTTTTCTGTTGGAGCAATATTTTTGGTAGAAAAGTTGTTCACACACACACACACACACACACACAAAAAAAAAAAAAAAACACGTATCATAGTAAAACCCGTAGATCCCTCGACACGCTTCCAATGTAAAAATGATCTGCGTCACGCAGTAACGTGACATAACGTTTTGCGCGTTTGCTGTCGATGCACCGGTGGCACCAATGAAGGCTTTATTACTCACTTTGTTTACGGGTCGGTTGATGAGACGCGGCAGACTAGGTGTGATTGTTATCAGTGGTGTTACTGCATTACAGACATTCCATTAGTGAGGAATAATGGAACATATCAATGTTTTTTTTTTTTTTCTAACATGCATGAACATACTACGAATCGATAACCTCACTTGTTTTTCGATTCGTGCATATCGGGTAGAGCTTAACGAGCGACGCGTCTAAAACGGGAGGCAACAAAATGTTAATATTATACGACCCGACTGAATACCAACGAAATACAAACAGATTTATCCCTATACGCTGTATTGTAAAATGTTTACTAAGACGTATTACAACAATATTAAATTATTATCGAGCACTACGTTAGTATATTATAAATATTTGTCAATTCATTAGTAATGAGTTGTCGGCCGTGTTGAATTCGGACAATTTTTCTAGGGCAAGAGGCTCATTTTATTTTAATTGGTCGTATCGTTGTGGAAATGTGACGTGTATTGCACACTTCATATATTTAATAAACACAATTTATTTACATTTGTATACATCGTGCGCGGGGAGGACGAATATCTTCCACCATCCCCCTTCGGAGTACATCTGAATCTAACACTGCAGGTTTGTCGGTAGGTATACAGGATATTGCTGTACAACAGTGATGATGTATTTGACCGCATAGCTTCTGGTGCTCCTGTCGTGATAACAATAATACTGCATATAAATGATACAATAATAATGATACCTATTTACATACGTTGAACAAGTTTTTAGATTTTCGACGGGAATATGATATTATTAGGTGGGTAGGTAAGGTAGGTAGATTACTGTTGGGTACGCCGAAATGGAAAAGGGGTTCGTTTGCCCTCAATTATAATACTATACGGCCTCCTCCTCCCCGCCCCAATTCCCTCGGGTCGGACGAAAAAACCACCAACCGGCAGATACTATCGTCAGCTATCCGCGATTAAAATCTATAGTGCATTTATATTCCGCCGTGTACCATATATACAGTCGTTTTCGGACGGCTATCGCGAATTGAAATCTAGTCAATTTATTCTCTAGCCGACTGCTATTTTATAAATATATATATATTTTTTTTTTTTTTTTTTTTTGTTAGGAAACGCTTATCGTGCCCGCCGCGATCGAAATCTACACGCTTGCTGCCGCCGAATGTGCACGTATATCCCACGATACCCGTCCGTTTTTATTGTTGAATTTTAGATTTCCGTCAAAGATATCAACAATCTCGTTTATACATATACGAGCAGCACATTATTATTATATACAGGATGTCCCACGAAGATAGTGTGTACCCATTGCGATTTGAAATTTATCGGAAAGTAGATAGGTGCCTATTATTTTTATTCAAAATTTGTCTTTTTCGACAATTCTAGAAACGAACGTCTCTAAAATGTTACATTATGGTTGATTTTTTTCACTCTTATTTTCAAGTAGGGATGGCTAAACGCCCACCTAATTTTGGTTAACAAACGGCATCCTGCAGTATTAAAAATTTCAAAAAATATATGGCGAATTACCGTATTAGTTCAAATAGAAAGTTGACTGAAACTTAGAATTTCAACGCCGAAATGTATTTAAAATAATACGCAATATACTTATGGAATTTCTAATACATAGATTGTCATTTGCAAATCAAACTTAAGAAACCGTTTCGCCCTCTCCCCTTGAAAATAAAGGTTACCATAAAAAATGGAAATACAACATTTTAGAATCGCTTGTTTCTTGATTTATTAAAAAAAAAAATTCCTGAAATGTTAATATTTTTTTCGTTTCCGAGATACAGTAATGAGTGTCTTCGCGGAACATTCTATGCGTGTAATGTGTACTTACGTATCACGTGTGCACATTTTTTTTCGCCTTGTATTTCTATATTTGGGTAAGTGACCGCGGAACCGTCATCACTTGCATACGTAATATTATTATTAATTTTTTTATGCTGCGGCACAAAATAATATAACGAGCCATAATACAGCCCTGCCCCCGCTCCCTCGACATGACGTTATAAACGAAAAATATCACTCATAGCCTGCGAGTTGTAAGTGGACACTTAACGTATGTCTGCTAGACAATACTGTAGACATTATGAACTGTCGTGCGTATGTATATGTATATGTATGTACGTATGTATGTGTCTATATGTGTGCCTGAACGCGATTACCGTCTAGACATACATTATTATTATTATTGTTATAACCATGAAACGGTGAAACGGTCGAAAACGGCCACGAATATAATGTATTATCGATTTATATATAAACGAATTCGTCCGATAACGAAAACGAATAAAATATTTATGTCATTACGTAAGTATAATAATGTACGCTGCAAATACCAATCGACAAACGGAAATGAATAATCGAATATTATGCCATTCGATCGGTTAGACCGGCTACAAATTATAAGCGACGCCGTGAAATAGCACTACGACAGTAGCAGTGATATTTCAAAAACGGCGGTTAAAATGGACGGAGCGGAGTCCCCAATCTATTTATAGTAAAATTATCAGCCCCCTTTAGTTAAAGTTTTTGGAGTTTGAGGGAATACTTTAGTTTTTGTCATTGAGACATTTTTAATGGAATTTTAAATACTAGGAATAGTTTTATCAAAAATCAATTCTTTAATACCTATTATACTATACGTTATCAGGCTCTGTTTTACTACGCTATTAGTGTAATATTTTCATAAACAAATGTGTGTGTATGAGAAAAAATATTTTGGAAGTCCATGATGGGTTTTCTAAAAGTTTCGTTACGTTTAGTTAGTTCTTGCCTCTACATTTCGATAGATATAGTCCCTCTTTATAGTTTTCCCTCTTTAACCACTGTTCACAAATGGTTTAAAAATAGCAATCACAGAGACACAGACTGTTACTTTAGTTTTATGAAAATATCAGTGATTGTTACTTAGATACTCTATGACTTAAAATAATTTTTACTCTATACTAATAGTACTTTACTACTTCTACTTACTGTTACTGTTAGTCTTAGTGCTATTACTTAAATCTGTCATACGCTATTACACATATTCACATTACATTTGCTACTTAGTATGAACATATTGTCTGCTAATCTGTGTATAAAATAATTACAATATCAGTTATGTATAAAGTGTATATATTAAATATTAAAATTATAAATTATTGTTATGCATCAAAGTACCTTTTTTTTTTTAATAAAGGACTACTATTTTTGCAGGTTCCTGAGACCTTCCCAAAAGTACCATCTAGATAAAATCCCCTCTCAGAAATGATGACGCTTGTATATATATCTGAGCAAGATTTCTGGTAGAATTTTTTTACGCAGTATAAAAAAAAAAACTATAGTAAAACCAATAAATTATCCACCACACTCAGAATCTAAAAATATTTCTATATGTTCTATACAATATTATATACAGTGTCCTACGGTGTTATCCGATGCTAATGACTGTCAATATTCATTTTTTTTTCAATCGTTTTTGTGTCAGGAGGCTACGAACATAAAGGAAAATTGAATTATAAATTTAATCTCTTAATCAGTGACTGAAAAATAACTTTATTTTTTTACTTTTTAAAATTTTCAAAATACCCATTTTGTAAAATATATTTTAAACATTTTAGTGTACATATTATACATTTATATTCGATCAATAGTTTCTTAAAAATAGCCGTTTTAATTTCAACATTTTAACATTTCTTATCTTGCATTCGAATAATACTGTAAGACACCCTTTATGTAAACATATTTTACGATATTTTACTGTTCCGCAGGTGGAGACATATTGAACAACGACGGCTCCGGTTCCATAAGCATTTACGGCGATACGTTTCCAGACGAAAACTTAATAGTGAACGGCACGAAACCGGGATTCGTGGGAATGGCGAATTCGGGTTGGTGTTTCAAACGTATCATACAATGATTGTTTGATCGTCAAATTCGTATTAAAATGTATAATAAATTATGGAGTAGTAAAATAATAGGTTTGCACTTTCGAATTTTCCGAAACGGACGAGAAACCTAATGTCTAATAAAAATTTCCTGTGGTTAAAAAATAAGTTAGATTTGGTTGCTATTACTGCTGTGATGTGAGACTTCTCTTTTTCCTTCGTTTTCATTCCAGCTATTTGGAGTCGGCCACCCTCGTTTTTAACTACCACTTGACTCAATCTCCCACCTCACATATGTACACTAGCTGTCTTTGAGTGTCCTCATATCATTCTCAATCACGTCCAGCCACCCTTTTTTACGGTCTTCTTCTACCCC
Source organism: Cinara cedri (assembly GCA_902439185.1). NCBI lineage: Eukaryota > Metazoa > Arthropoda > Insecta > Hemiptera > Aphididae > Cinara > Cinara cedri. The sequence goes on from CABPRJ010002397.1 coordinate 279,704, forward strand.
TTTTTCTTCCTACATTTATTTTCTTTACAACTCTTATTGCTTCTGATTTCTCTCACCTCATGACATGTCTAAATTATCTCTGTTTATTTTCTCTCATTTTGTCTACTAACGAATTTACACTTTGGATACCTCTTATTAACTCAATCCTTATCCTATCTTTTCTCTTCACTCCACTCATTTACCTAAGAATTGTCATCTCTGATATATTAACTACTTTGTTTTATTTTTCTGTCTACCACCCAATACTTCAAACCATACAACATAGAGAGTCTCAACATACACTTGTAGAACTTACCTTTAAGTGCCATTGAATTTTCTTATCACATAAATCACTTGATTTTTCTTTCTACTTTATTAAACTTCACTTACTTCTATGATGCATATCCTCTTTTTTTTTTTTGTTCCCCCATATATTCGAGATTGGATAATTCACTTAAGCCTTGTTTATGTCTCCTCAAACTATATTAAAACATTTATACACCGGATGTCGACCTGACACAACTCTATTATATTTGTCGCCTCCTACAACAAATATACCTTTGATGCAGTGTTAGGAAAGTTCCTTAAAGTGTTTCTTTTTTTTTCTTTTTTATGAATACGCATATTACATATTCATAAAAAAAAGATACTGCGAGAACGGGTGCAGCCACTGTTGGCAATGAGAAGTTGGGAAGGTAGGATAATTAAAATTGGAAACTATTCTTACTTCTTAGAATCTACATGTTTAAAATCCTAATAAATTGAATACAGTTAGTTTCCTAGTTCCTAACCTAAAAAATGAAAAATGAAAAAACATTAACTTGAAAAAATATTTCATAATCAATATACTCAAATTCAAAATATAATAGTTTATTAACTATACAAAAAAAAAAAAAAAAATATTACACTGATATTTTGTTTTGTTTAAGGACTAATTTTTCCGACAAAGCATAACCTGTGTCTTTTTACAGTCATGACATGATGTCATAAAGTATGATACCAACACTAAACAATATTATCACTAGAATAACGTACGTTATTTTTTTTCTGAATAAACGGAACGGAAGTTTGCGTTCACGTCAGGTCAGGGCTTAATTTAAAGAAATAGAGGTCTTGTACACTATACAACTTTGGGGTCCTATTTGAATTAAAAATGAAATCGGTAAAAATTAAAAACAAAAAAAAAACCGACATATTTCGCACGTGGATACAACCTCTGTTGTAGGTGGGAAGTTGGGATAATAGGATACAGACGGGAATTTAATGTATATCTGTAAGCAAAGATAAACCAATGCTAACAAAAAAACGATTCTGAGTGGAATTTAGTTGATAGTGTCGTTTTGTCAACAATATATGTCATATTATGGTAAAATGATTATTAACAATGTGCATTTTCATGGCAAAAGTGATTGTTTAAAAAAATATAAATAATAAAAACTTAATAATAACAAAAAATAAATAAAACTATTGCCAATGACAACCTTATTTTCAATCTTTCAATTATTTTTAACCTAAAGAACTAGTCATTTCTCGTCATTTAGAATATTAATATTCAATTTAAAAAAATGACCTCTTTAAAGTACCACCCAGAGAACATTTACTTTCCGAAAAGGTGCTATACTTGATAATCGGAGTAAGCTTTCCGGTATAAAAAGTGTTCACATAAAAGAAAAATAATAAAATAAACATTATTGTAAAACCAATACATTCCTTACTCTGTTCAGAATCTAAAAATATACATACAATATATATATATATATATATTTATATATTTAAAAGGTAGATTATAACATCAAATATCTTAAATTATATCAAATTTATATCTATAAATCGCAATTATTTTTTTTTTAAATCAAGTTAATTTCTATAAGCGTTTTGTTTCTTGTAATTTTTTTTTGCGAATTCAGCAATAATGTTTTCAAACGATTGATTGCCCGTAACGATAAAGTATTTATCCAGTTTTTCTTTAGTTAAAGAAAAATATATTCGAGTTTTAATACGTTCAAGTGAAAAATATGGTGGATACATAAATATAAGGAAATTAAAATATTCTGAAACATATAATAATTACTTATTAAACACTATACCCAATCGTATATCTACCAAAAATATAAAGTATAAAAGTGTAATATTTTTTTTTTATAAAGTGGGAGACGGCCCTCAGAATCTGGAGGCCCTATGCTTGTGCACTGTGTGTACATACGGAAATCAGGGCCTGGTTCACATAAATATACAAGAACTCTTTCCCGTTCCTCGTTCCTATATTTGAAAAAAAAACGCGTTTCTTCCTAACACTGTTAGGGTGTATTCGAGTCCTCTTCTACAGGGATGACTGTTATGTATTTATAATTTTACCTGACTATATTGTGATCTCTTACTCATTGGATTCCTCCATACATGCCGCCATACTATTTTTTTCTTTTACTTTTGGTTTCCGATGGTTACAAGAAGAAAAGGGCTGATATACTATGGAGGGGTGACTGGTGTAGGTAGGTCGTGGGTAGTTAGGATGGTGGGATACCTACATAAAGTTATTTAATTTATACCTGTAACCAACGACAAACCATTGCTAACGAAAAACGATTCAGAGCGAAATTCGGTTATACATACTTTAAAAAGTCGTAATATTTACAATTTTCGTTAGCATTAGATTTCAAAACGTATATCTATAAACAAATACTACATTGCACTCAATTTTTTTTTGCAACATATACGACTTAAAATCACTCTCCTGTCAACATTTCAAGCATTTTTGTTTAGCCTAACGATTTTTTTCACAGAGTACCTACCAAATAAAAATTATGTGAAAAAGTCGCAAAATTAAAATTCCTATAAATAGCACAAAAATTCATACAATTTTACCACGTCTAGAAAAAACAAATATTAGTTTTCTGTCAAAATTTCAAGTCTTTACGAATATTTTTATCTAAATTACAGAGCAAAAACAAAACTGAAAATAATACAAAAATTATTTTCATACATTTTCCCGTATTTTCTACGTATTTTTTGGTTTTGCTTAATTATTTAAAAAACTACAAAGAAAATCAATAAACGATTATCTTGATCAATAACTGGATTATAAAATTTAAAAAAATATCCATTCTAATGGAGCAATATATTTGGTAAAAAACGTGAATCATAAAAATTTAAAATAAGGATTGCTTGTAAATTTATCAGTTTTCATTTTTCGGAATTTTCCGATTTATCTCAAATATTACAAAAACTACCAGGAAAATCAAAAACCATATTAATTACTTACGAATTAGATTAAAAATCAAAAAGTGACTTCTCTAATGCATCAACTGGAGAAAATTGTCTTTAAGAAAAAATGCTACACTGCGTACATCAGAGCAAGATTTCTTGTAGAAAAATTGTTCACAAAAAAAAATAATACGCTTTCTGAATCTAAAAAAACTGTTATTTAGTATTTAATCTGGATTTCTCGTTCAATAATGTTCTCTTTAAAAAAAAACGTAAAATAAATTAACTGAATCGGAGATATGATAGGAATAGGGAGACGTGTAAAAAGTACTTTTCCGATTTTTTTTTATAACCTAACTTAAAGTCAAAGGAATTGAATACAGAGGGAACCACGTGAACGTATAACATTATATAATATTTGCTCAGGTCCGGATTCGAACGGATGTCAGTTTTTCATAACGACCAGACCAACGCCGAGTTTGAATGGCCAACACGTCCTGTTTGGGCTAGTTTTAGACGGACAAAAGTTCGTGCACATTATCGAGCGGCAGAGGAGTGACCATTTGGGGAGGCCAACCAAAGAAATCCGAATAAAGAAATGCGGACTACTTGGCAATCGGCCGCCGTTCGTCATCACAGATTTTCCGTACAGGTGAGACGGTTCGAAAAGATACTAATATTTATATTATAAATGGACAACATTTGCATCCATTTCACAAAATAGAACCGCGGTTTCTCCATTTCTCGTAATTAAACAATACGGATAACATTCCGCGAAATGGATACCTAAACTTTACACAGCGGAACTTATTTCATCATTTAGATGTCCGTAACACGAAATAATACACTAATAATAATAATAATACAATAATATATTAATTTTTTTTTTTAACGAATTTCGTGTTTCACAATTGACAAAAAGAAAACTATTTTTTTAAATTTTTTTTTAAGATTACAAATTTCTATTATTATCATTTATTTGAACATGTCTAAGTAATATGACAACGAGAATTACATTTTAAATAACCTTTAAAACGAGCATATTTTTTTGTTGTACATTTACCTTTACAGTAACAGCTAAAAAAAAGGCCTGACCTCCTGTTAAAGATGATACAATTTCTCTGATTGTAATTTCTTTTGTCTTTACTTGGTCGATATTAATGAACTTGAATGTGGCCGGTTGAATATTTCCTATACCAACCTTTTATAATGCTATATTCAGTTCCTAAACGGTTGAGATAATATGTTATGTTCCATCACTACTGCAATAATTGAATAATGTTCGCTGGATCTGTAGGGCCTCTATCCACCTTCGGAACGAAGTAACGACGGTTGTCGACCGATAATAATATTTATACAGTAGATAAAGCTAAAAAAAAATGTTTTGATCTTCATTTATGATCAACCGATAAGGATATTGCCATACCAACCAAAAACTCTTGATATACATAAGGTTTAAATAAATAATAATAATAGAGAGATAATAAAAAATGATCGTGAAATGGATGCAAACGTTGTCCAATTTGTGAAATGGACAATAACGCGATATAGATGCGGCATTATATATGTATATGTGTGTATACTGTATACATACAGGATGATTCACTAAGTGGGATTTTATCCCACTTTTTGGTTAAATTTTACATATTATATTCTAGTTCTGATTTTTGCAATTTTTAAATGTAGTAAAAAAGTCGATATTTTCAAATATATGTTGTTAATAAATGTTTAACAATATTTAAGGAGTATCCTGTGGTGACAGCATTTTTCGGTTTTCAAATGACCTATAAAATACCTATATACACAAATAGACGAAGTATATTACTTTAAATACACTTTGGTGGCAACATTTTTAATTCCCTTCAACCCGTTAACAAGATATTCCACTTTAAGTTTAGGAAGGGGGAGAGTAGTGGAGTATCATTTGTGTGGGGGCGCGGCACGCAGCGTTTTATTAATGCTCCGCTACTCTACTCCAAACTAAAATTAAAAGTGAAATATCTCGTCAACATGTTGACGGAAATCAAACATCAACATTTATTTAAAGTAATACTCCATCTATTTATGGAATTTTTAGTATAGATTCTTACTTTAAAAACCAAAGTAGTTATTGCTACAGGATATTCCTTAAATGTTATTAAAAATTCCAAAAAACAGAGTTTGAATAAATTAAAAATTTTACCAAAAAATGGACTGAACCCGATTAGTGAATCACCCTGTATATACATTATATTATTTGTAATTTTAAGTAATTTTGTCATCCTCATAACTATAAGTTGTACAGCGGTATAACCGAAGTATTATAATAATTATTGAGTTATATTTGAATGCTCATTTATAATTTTCTGCTAATTGACTATTTGTCAAGTAAATTGCTTGTAATATTACTATGTATATTTGTTTTGTGTTACATAACGCTAGGAACCTATTTGTCTTAAAGAACTAGCTATATTTTATTTTGTTCTAGTATATATTTTGAGTTTTGTCGTCACTTTAGACTTCTAATATAAGAGTCTTCATCACTACATTCACAATCAAAAATAACTTTAATATTAGACACGAAATCCACCGTTGGCCGTGCAATACCCTCATATCTAAATTAGTTATCCTGACCGTGGCCGCTAGGGGTACTCCATCGTATTTGTGTCTAGGGGCTCCTCAGGCTCCAAGGTTTCAAAAATACCGCCACTTAACTGCTGACCGTCTTTTGTGCAGATATTTTTAATAAATATATAGCATTGTTCAGCTTTTTGTTGACTAGTTGCAAAATTGATACATAGACTAATCGTAAAATAATAAAATAAAATAATTTATTATTAGTAATTGAGCGAGGGAGAAAAATGTATACACAATTTATTACGGAAAAACGAAATTTCACTGAAAATCACTTGTGTGAATATATGTCACCAAGAAATTTATTGTTATTTTTAAAAAATATCATCGATCCATAACACCGACTTCCGATCTAATACCAAAACGATTTTCACAGACTTTAAATTTTCCATCTATCGAGGCATTTTAAAACAAAGGTTCCAGAAGCTTTTGAGGGCCAGGCCGACACTAATACAAAACCTAATAAGCCAGTACCACTACGAGATAAATCATTTTTATTTTTTATCTATCCATTTTTTTTTTTTTTTTAATTACAGCTCGACCATTTGGCAATGGATATCCGCAACGGCCATACCGCTATCGATGTCTAGCGCAATTTTATTGTTCTTTCAGTGGGTCATTTATCAAATAAACAAAATGATCATTTAATATCTATATCTAAAAATGCAAGAGGAGTGTTTACTTATAATATGGTTTACTCATTTTTAAAAATTACTGTTTTTAAAATAAAAGAAATATAAAGGATACCTATACACAATTAATAAATACACGTATACTCGTGATTTTTTAGTAAAGATCGCATAAAAACTAGTGGGATATTTTTTTCCATTTTTCCATTTTCCTTTTAATATTTGTTTGGGTTAAAATGTTGTATATTTTTCTCCTAATGTTAAAATCCATATAATCAATAAAATATACGAAAGTTCTAATTTTAGCCGTCACACTGATACCTCAACTATTGTGTAATATCAAAAAATATAAACTTTACCGAAGTTTTTGACAAAATTCTAGAAAACATAATTAATTAATAATCAGTGAAACGAATAAACGATCAGTCAAGACGTCAATCTATTCACGAGATATTCCGCTTTTAAGAATGAGTTAGGAGAAAGAAGTGGAGCACAATTTATGTGGCACCACGGCGCGCGGCGTTTGAATAGTGCTCTAACTATTACTCTCCCCCTATTCAAACTTAAAAGTGGAATATCTCGTGAACAGGTAGAAGGAAATAAAAAATTTTAACATCAACATTTATTTTAACTCATATTTTATACGGAGTTTTCGATGTACATTAACATTTAAAAATCAAAAGGTGTTAGTCATTTTACACCCAAAAATATAAGTGATATAAAATAATGGCGTTGTAACATTTTAGATCTACTTGTTTATTTATACTATATTATTTTCTTTTTTTTTTTAAAGTTTATACCTAGGTACTTTGCGAAATAATGAGTGTTGAACGACAAAATAATCACAATCTGATTGTCTTCAATTTTTTACCACAATTCGCTTTTTGAGATTATATAAATATGAATTGAATATAGGTATGAGCGTTACCTACATAAATAGTAGATATAGATAGATGAGCATAGAATATATTAATGATTGTAATACAGTAAGAAAAAATACAAAATATATGATTATCATTATTCTTTTATTTTTACATTAAAAAATGCAAGAAAAAAAAAACAGTGAAAAATAAATACATAGTTAAACTTTTGTGTGTTTAAAAATGAAAAAACCAATAATAATAATAATTATTGTTTATTCAAACTAATAAAAACGGACAAATGCCCAATAGTACAAGTACTAATAAATTGTTCCAAAAAATGAATACATATACATATAACATTAAAATTTTTAATATTAATTAACTAGAATATAAACCAAATAGATTATAAAAGACAATATTACATATTTATTATTAATTAAGCATATTTTATAAGTTGTGACTAATATAAAAAAGAAGATATCAACATGAGGAGCAAATTTATTACATAAAGATATGGCTTTTGGAATCGGAGTTTTTTTTAAATAATTTATGATGTGTGGTAGCAAGTAAAACATGGAAGTGGATCGATTATTATGGGCTGGAATGTTAAATGAAATATTTTGTGTTAAATAAGGGTATCAATGTGATTATTTATAAATTTATATAGAAAAGAAATCCGGATCCACATTTTTATTATAGTAGCTTAGTGGCATAAAATGTTCCACTTGGATCATTGCTATTCTTAGCATCATAATGTTTGTGAAAGAGTGTCAGTCATAGCCCCATCAGGTAATTTTACTTCTTTATTCACCTATAGGAATCGGTTTCATTATTGCTTGCACTAAGGGTGTCATATGCTTGCAGAGATGGTCTGTAAATAAAAATTCTGAGTGTTTATTAAGAAAACTCTTCGGAATATCAAAATATCACACCTGTAACATACCATGCCAGTTAAATTTCCTTTCAGAAAAAGTACTATAATTGAAAATCGGAGCATTATTTATAATAAATAAACACCTTAAAGATAACTGATATCAATAACTATTTTAAACGATTGTATTTTATAACTTAGGTACCCAGTTGAGTATTAACAATGTATTGCATTCTATGATTTAAATATATTATTACATGTATTACATGTTTTAAAGTAGTTTGAATAAAAAAAAGGTAAGAAATTATTGATAAGTCATATAATTATGTATATATAAAGCGTTTGAAAACAAAACTTAAAAAAAAAAATAGCGTATAAATAAAATATATGTATTTTCTATGTAGCTATTTTGATAAAGGCACACACGCCTGTGCTTACAATTATTAAAACAAAAAATTGTTTTTATTAAATGATCATTATTGAATAATTATTGAACAGAATTATAATATCTATGTAATTTTACAATTTATAGATTATTTCAGGGAAACCCTTAACATTGCGTATGGCATAAAAAAAACTGTGTGAGAATATGAAGATACAGATTAGAAGCTTAATCATTTGTAAACCTTCAAATAAAATTTGAACATACACAATATTTTTTCACTCTTACTGCTTTATACAGTGTAGTAGGGCCACTCACAATAAATAATAATAACACCAATAATATAAATATACTGTTGCTCCATGTTACGAATTTTATAATCATCGACTCCCAAACCGTTTCCCCACTGTCACACCTATCCCTTATCTATAATTATCTTATCTTATCTTACCTTATCTTATTATTTAATTTTTTATTCTATTGCATTGCTTTCCCAAGTTAAACAGTTCTAATTCTAGAGTTTATCATATCATTTGGTACAGATGAAGCCTCTAAAATTGTATAAAAAGAAGTAAGAAAAATATATTAAGTATAAAGAATATCTGGATTCTTGGCTGCAATAGTTTTTATTTTAGTCAAAAATTGGACTAAAATGGTCTCAGAAGGTAAACTGTTTTTAGTTACAATAATCGTTTTAAGCAAACTACCATCGTCTAGAAATTCTACATCTTTTAAGATACTGAGTTAAAAAATCAAAACATATTATTCACCAAAAAAGTGTTTTTAAAAAAAAGACATCTTAGTAAAACTAAAAAAGCATATTATTAATAAAACTAATAGCTACTTTGTAACCCAACACACAAAATCGAAAGAAAAAAGCTAGATTATACATATTGATGTTTAATTGAATATATGATTATGTAACACAGTTTTGTCATTATTAAATTAATTGGTTATTTGTGTGATAAGAGCGGTTCCTTTGAGAATCCAATAATTTTCTGGAAAGTCAGTTGGTAGTAATACGGCAATTACAAAATTAGTACTATGTCCAGTAGTGGAAAGAACTCCGGCTCTTATTGCTGTTTTATATAGTGGACAATTGTATCGCAAAGTATTTTCATCCAGATCAATAATTGGCACGAGCCTTATGACGGGAAGGGGAGGATAGAGGTCTCCTTAAAAATATATAAAAAATTCATTGTAAATACAAAAGAAAAGGTACTGGAATATTAATTTATCAAATTATTACCGGGTATTGGATCCACGAGACGTTTGGTTTCCAAGTCAATACGTCCGGCATCGAGAAACAAACCGTGCACGTACACTCCATCTTCTTGTTTTGTTAAACCTTTGTAAGCGGACGGTAGTTCTTTCGAGCTAATTTCATGCATTGCAGCGATTACTTCTTGGTTTAGAATAGTATCGGTAAGTTCGAAATCAACTTTTAAACTATCGATTGGTATGCTGTACTTCCTTGCGTGTCTCTGTAGACATCCTGTCATAAAACCTTGTGGGAAATATAAACCGGATATCCAGTAAGAAAGAGGACTTCCAAATTGCAACCAAAACTAAACAAACATTTTCAAATTATTTAGTTTTTAAAATAACATAGTTCTGACAAAGAAAATAATACAAATTACATTAATAAAGTCTAGTCTCAAAACTAAATCTTTGACCCAACTACCCAATGTCTTCAATGAAGGATATGCTTTGTTGAGCCACAATTTTGGTACCTTCAGTCATTTTTTTTTAAATAAATTATTAGTCAAGCAAAATTATGTATTGAAAAATAAAAATTGTATTACAGTGCTATTCATGAACGATAAATAGACTCCTTCTAATTCAGTAGACATGACAACTAGTCCTTTAATTGCTTTACGGAATTCACTTAATGAACTATGTATGACATCGAGTAATTTATTAAAACGGTCAATTTCTTGTAACAGCACTGTAGATAATGATGGTAATCGCCCTTTGTCATCCAGTTCCATTATTGTAAAATGCGCATTACTGATATCTATAAACTTCATAAGCTTTTCAGATATGTCAGTAACCATATCCATAACGATTTCATCATCGGATTTACCAACACCACCTTCTGTTGATTTCGGATAGACTTCAACAATAGTTTTCAATATCTCTTGTGTTTCTTTAGTCTAATACACACAAATTTTAGTTTATAATGAATAAATAAATTCGTTGTATTATAAAAATGTAATAGTTGAACGTATAATACTTGATATGCTATATTAGCATTATCATGCATTCCGAATATTTCCGGTTCTTCTATCATTGGTAATCTATCGATAAATAGTTTATAATTCTCAACGGTGGTGCAAGTTTCCGATTCTGGACAAAAGTAAGTACCAGTCTTCGAATATTTAAAATCTGGAAAATATTTGTTTTCATGTTAAAATCATAAATACAAATACATATAAAACAGTTGAGATAAAAATTCTTCTTATTACTCGGCTCAAGAGTATGAGGACCAAAGAAATTCCAAAGTACTGCCTTCAGAGTTCTTTGATCCCAAGAATCAGTAACTCTTCCACCATAATTTATATCTCCAATTATATACTGTAATGCATCCCATGGTATTTCCATAGCGGTCGAACAATACATGTTCAAAAAGAGCATAGCACATTCTCGGTCACTCTCGGCAAACGCATATGCTATATTCCAGCCCAGTGATCCAAATTTCTTCCTTTCCAATATGTTGGCATGGAAAAAACATAATCCGAATACCATTTTACGCCACTGAGAACTAAAACCTATCATGAAATTAATTTATTAATATTAAAAAAACGGACATGCTTCGCACGTAGGTGTACCCACTATTGTAAGTGAGAAGTTGAAAAAATTCTATAATTTCTTTAATAATATTTGTTTAATACTCTACCTATTTTCCCGTTTTTCCTACGGTTTTCCCGGTTTTTCCCATTAATTGGGAAAACTCCTAGAGAAAATCAAAAAATTACCTCCCTTAAAGTACCTCCCCAATACGATTTCCTTTCAGAAAAAGTGCTATCATTATAAATCAGAGTAAGATTTTTGATAGAAAAGTTGACCACAGATAAAACATCTTTGTAAAACAATAGGCTTCTTCGCTCCAATCAGAATCTAAAATGTGTAGTGAATATTTGTTTTCAACATATAGGTAGTTACCATTGTCTTCAAAAAATTCAGTGTTCATATCTATAAATGATCTTTTCATATTAGCCTTTAATCCTTTAGGTGGTTCATTAGTTACTTTTAATGAATTTTGTAGCACAAAAATAGGAAAATTTTTTGAAGGCATCGAACTCAAAAATAATCTAAAATCTTCTTTGATATCAGATGCATTTTCAATTAGATTTTGAACTAAATTTTCCATTTTAACCATCCATGATGATGCTAAATGGCAATTCTGAAAATAATTAAAAATACGATTTACATGATATCTACGAGTTATATAATATTATATCGTTCAATACTTGCAAGAATATCCAGTTGCCTTTTTCCACACCATCTCTTATTAGTTTTTCTGCAATGGGTCCCTGACCCTGACCTAAAGATATTGCACGCACTTTATCTATCATTCCGAATTCCGTTGCAAACTTTTGAAATGATACGAATGGATCTGAACCAGAGCTAAGTATGAAAATTAATGGTACAATCGAAGATGTGTCTTTATACAATAACTGGAGCGAAACTCCTGGACTCTCAATAAATAATTGTCCAAGCTCAGTACTTATGTAGCTAGCAATTGCAAAAATTAATTTTTCTTCTTTGAGTGTTTTAATAATCATAAGTTTTTCAAATGAATTTAACACTGAATTCCAGTCTAACGACATAGCATTATTTTGCGGGTCTAATTGAATATTTTGAATAAAATTTCCAATTTTAATTTGTATACGGTTAGAGCAGTGTTCAGGTAGATTTTTAAATTTAGGAAACATTTCAGACACATAGCATACAGTTTTCCATATCTCTTCTGTCAATGCAACAGGTTTCTCTACTGTTTCTTTTTTTATTGTTCCTATTGGTCCACGGAGCAAAAAGTTCCATTGGGAATTAGTGATTTTGCCTGTTTGCATATTTATATTGACACTGAGCAAGAAACTAAATATTAATTTATGACGTTCAAACAGGCCTCTAGAAATATTTGTGTAAATAGCAATGGTTATATCTTCAATCATAATTGGCATTTTAACTTCAATTTTTGTAGTTTTATTACTGTTTTTAATCACATTGCAAAATATCTAAAAATTAAGATTACACTTAGAGCAGAAAAATATCAGAGTTTTTGTTCAAACTTACAGAGTTGAAATAGTTTAAAGAAAACTGATACATAGTGTCAATTTCGGACAGTTGAGCTATAACAAAATACAGACATGAACCTCGTTTCGCGACTGCTCGGTAACGTTCTCTTGCGATACTAATGCTTTCTTCTGTTTCTTTTGCATCTATTAGACGTCCAGCAATAATCATAGATGTTTCCTATAAATTCGATTGCACAAATAAAAAGTCCTGTTTAACAATTTATTTAGTTTACTTTGCTATTATTAAGCGTCTCAATAAGCTCTTCGTCGTCTAATATGTTTCCTTCCGACATATTCAACATTCTTAATGTCTTGTCTTCCATCTCTTTTAATAAGTTATTGTCATTATTTATATTCACAATTGTTTCAGTTCGTTTCTCTTCTAAATCCGGTCTTTCTAATCGCACAACGTCTCTAAAAGAGTTAATTTCCATACATAAATTAGAAATAATAGAATTTAGTTCAAGATTAAAATACATAGGTATTTTATTTAATATAATAATAACGTACACTAATAATTGATCTTCTAATCCAGAAGGTGTTACAGTAAAATTTACCAGCGTAACCTGTATACATATTTCTGGCAAATAATGAGGATTTCCCATTTTAGTTGTCATGTACAATTTAAACTGATTATTATATTCTATATCTGCATTTCCTAAGCGTATCAAAAGCCGTCCGCCCTTTAAATACAATTATATAGTTTATCAACTTCGACTGAATTTACTATATTTCTATTTACTTGTATAAAGGTATTGTTCTCCAATATAGGTCTCAATGTAGGATCAATATGCTCTTCGAGGCCTTCTATTATGACTGGGTATCCTAGTCTAATTGAATCAACGATGATATTCATTAAGCCTGAATCGGTAACTTTGCATATTTTTAGTGAATTATCTGCTTCTAGAGCTTTAATCCACCTGTTTGCTTGTTCCTGAGGATCTATCATTAAAGGCCACCGATGGGATCTGGTCACGATTATTGCACTATCTGTCGACACTGAATCTCTGGGAAGACCACATATGTTCCATGTCCGTAGCTCAAATGAATCAATTAATACAGAACTCAAAGAGAAATTTGATGAATATCTGATTTCATATTGGGTCAGTTGTTGAAGCCATAAATTGATTATTTCTTTACGATATTCATCTGTAAATGGTCCTAAATAGTTTACACATGCGCTTGCTACTATGGTGTCTCCAGTTACAGTTAATAGGAGTTCCGAAAACATCTAAATACAAAAAATGTGTTAAAATAACTTAGTTACACATATGATACGAATGATAAAACAAAAACTGCAATACTTTAATATTATTTTCCCATCTTAGTTGTTCGTCGCTAAGAGCTACGACAAGTAAATCAGAACGTTTCAACCTTGCTTGCGTTCTACCCATGTTAAACTCAAGTTTGTTCTTTTCCGAAACACTCTGATCATAAATATTTTCGAGTTTTTGTAGACGTTCTTCAACGTCAGCTAACATTTTTTGCTTTACTCTTAATTCTTTTAATACAATATTCAGTTCATCCTCAGCTTCTTGCTGTCTATAGGTAATTTTTAATAATTTATATACAGTAAAATATATACATTTTTTATAATAATTCAGTATTTCATATTTAAATACTATGAAGAATTACAGATAAAAATGTGTTAGTAAGTGCCACTTTATAGTAATAATTAATAATAGTTTTATTTTTGCATTATTTACTACACACTAATTCCAAAAAAGAATGGAGTAAGTCGAATATTATCTAGGTAAATTAAATAATTTTATCTGCAAAGTATAATTTAGATTATGTAAATTAAGATTAATAAGATCAGAACTTTAATTTTTTAGTTTTGTTAAACTTTTTTTACTACATCGACTGACATTTGCATGCCTTGCAGTAGCCTCTAATAGCCAAATTACAAAGTTACGGAATTAATATCAGTTGGGTTTCAAGATTAGCTTAAGTAAAGTAAATAAAATTAGTAAATAAATGTATAAATAAAAAATATATATATAAAAATAAAATAAATATTATTAAATACGACCAGATGAATTGAAAAAACATTATCAGGTATATCATTGATCGTATGACTTATCATAATAATCCAGGCGACGCATTGATTAATTAATTTATTTTATTTTTATGTATACATTTTTTATTTATACATTTATTTAGTATATTTATTTCCTTTATTTATTTACGAATATTAACCATTTTAATAATTTAGTTTTTACTTTATTATTTTATTATTTATTATAGGTACGAAAAAATACCCGAAAAAAAAAGTAAATTGATGATATGAAATTATCGATGATGATTATAGTGTAGGTAATTATTAATTAGGATTTGAGTATTACGATGATCGTAAATATTGCAATTGGAAATGTATACTGGACTTATCTTCGTTGAACTCAACTGAGGGGGGAGTCTAAATCATCGAGAAGTCAAAATCTCCTATAACGCTAATTTATTTCGACTCCCCTAATAATGTTTACAAAGTTCATTTTTCTTCTCTCCGAAAGATATACATTATTTTATAGTTGTTGAGTCTTCCTATATCTACCTCCTATATCAATTTTTTGTTAAAACGTACTGGGAAAAAACCTATACACATGACGCGCATCGAAGACTCATTCCGAGTAAATCCAGGGGAGGGAATAATGGGGTCATTTGCGCCCTCTCCCCCAATAAACACCATAAGGAAGTAATATGTTTTGGCTAATAAGTTATTTTAGTTTACTATTCTTATCACTAAATTTTCATTTTTTCTCTCCTCCTAACAAAAATTTTTAGATCCGCTCCTGGTAGATTCGTATCATTAAATAGATGTACTATTATTATTTTTAGTTCTATTAACACTTAATTTATATTATAATATTAATGTATTCAGATAAATATTAAGTACATTCATATTTGTATTTTAATATTTATAGATTAGATATAGTATAATATTCTAAGGCATCTATAGACGTTTGTAATTGGTTCTACGAAATACACAATCTTTTATTGTAATTCAATAATGAGTGTGTATGAAAATTACTGGAAAAATATCTTCACAATTTTATATTTCTCCAGACCCTTAGATACACTTAGGTGTACCTGATTTACTAATTTATGATGTCCATATACAATATAGAGTGGTTGATGTGATATAATATGACCATACTTTTACATTTTAAAACTGTACATACTCTACATTATATTATTGTTGTTTGTTAATAAAATAACTCTGGGTATCTACTTACTTTTTTCTTTTCGGCTCAACTATTCGATATACTAGAGCATAGCTATGAACAGCACGGACCCACATACACATTGATTTGGCCACCTTAGATTGAGTAGCTACTTTTGTTGGATTGAAATCTGGATTTTCTATATAAGGCTTAAGTTGATTAATCATTTTATCATGTATGTTATCCGTATCATATTCTTGCAGAGTTTTAAGAAAATTGCTGTCTCCTAATACGGTCTTAGCAGTAGCCCAATCAGTTCTAGAAATTAATAATAATCAAATAATACAACGAATGTTCAATTGTAAATTGTGTTAACACTTATAGGTATGTTTAGTTAAAAATAATAATGACTAGGATGAATTTCTTCTAAATAATACTATAAAATTATTTATAAATTACTTAGTTGCCAACAATAAACATACAGCTTCCATAACAGTTTGAACAAGTTTCGGAGGTTTATTGAATACTCTAAGTTCATTTATATCATTTTTGTTTAGAGACTCTAATGCCTTTTGGGCGGCTTCCATTGCTGGCATTGCTAACATTAAATCTTTCCCGGCATCTTCAGCGATTTCTTGAGCAGCAGTAGCTTTTATTTGTGCAGCCGCTTCTTCCACGAGTACAACAGCTCGAACTTCGTCTACACTTGCTTTTTCCTTTGTTAGATTTTCCATTAACTTTAAAGTAGCTTCATTTTTTTCTAATAATACCGGTGCCATTGCTTTGAGTTTTATTTTCATTTCACCAACCATATCAAAAGTTTCATAAAGTTTATGTAAACCATTTGAAATTCGATTGGAATCATTGTTAATCTTATTAGTTTGCACCTCGTGCATTTTAATGTATAATTTTAAAAATTCTAAATAGCTTTTGGGTGTTACATAATAATATCTTCTCATTTGTTCATAAAACTTTTTCGTTGCTTGACTAACTGATCTGTGCATATCATTACAAATGTTAGCTAAAGTGCTAACAATGTTTTTATTATCTGGTTGTTCAAATATCTGTAAGCTCTTATGTGCCACAGATAATAGTGCTTCTGTCGGCCAATCATCAAACCAATCTATAGTGGAGTTATTCACTAATGAAGGGAATAAACGGCATCTTCGTCTAAATGCATCACCAATTGGGCTCATAGATATGACAAGATGAAGTTTAGAACGTACTCGCTGTATAAAAAATCTGAAAATTGCATCCCGATTGTCACTATCAATTCCTGATTCAATTGCTGCTGACCTACAATCAGTGATAACTTTCTCCAAGTCATCTTGTTTAAATAGATTGGGTACTTCTCCTGAAATTTAATTTAAAATGGCTAATCATAATTAATTAAACAGGTAAATATTATAACATTATAAATTTACCCGAACTTAATATATTATTTATATCTTCCAAAAATTCTTCTTGAACAATTTGATTGTCAGTAAATAAAAATGTAGTATCTTCGAACATTGCACCAGCTTTGTGATAAAGAATTACTAAGTCTTCATGGAAAGTAGAATAGTTGTAAGATTTCGTCAGCTCAATTTGAAAACATCTACATGCACATTAAAATATTTACCAAAGTTAATTTTAAGTTTATTTTATTTTCTTAGTGTAGTTATACTTGTATTCGTTAATATGTGAAGCTAGTTTAGTTAACGATTGTTTGCCCATACCACTAACTCCAACTAACAAAGCATTTCCTCTTTCAAATCTCAATATCCTTGCTATACGGGTTATATGCTCAATAGCGTCCATAAAAAATATGATATGCATATCTTTATTGTAAACCATATTAAAATCCATTAAATTATCAGTTAATACGGCTTTTAGTTTATCGATATTAACCACTTCTTCATAAATTCGATTTTCATTAGAAACTGGATTCATAAAATCGCCAAACAATAAAGTAGGAGGACGCGTTAGTTCTGTATCAGATTCAGAAAATTGTAACACTGTAGTGTTAAAATATCGAGTGCATACGGTTTTTAGAAGATTGTGAAAATATGATCTATCTTCTTGACAAACCAAACGATCATGATACACACGCAAAGTTTCATGATACCATAATCTGAAAGAAAAATGAATAGTATTACTACATATAATATTATTCAATATGTATTTACAGTAATGGTTACAATAAAATTACCTATATAAATGAGTTGCATCTGGTATTGTAACAAAATCTGCTTGCAAAATCCCTTGTACGGTTTTTGACAAGTCTCTAAGATTAAATACATAATGCGATTTCGCTGGAGTTGGTAATAAATCTTCGGCAATACGCAAATAAACCACAACGCTAGCTTGTACTGTTGCTGCACTCAAATTAGCTATACTAGGTGGGAATTCATACAAAAATCCATCTAAAATTGATGTAAATATTGCTTTCATAGAATTTTCACTTGTAGTGGGAATAAACATCATAGAAAAATGTCTTGTAAATCTCGGAGTCAGAGGGTTTCGACCCCCTCCCGGAGGTGCACAAATTACACATAAAATTACATTCTCTATGTCCTTCCAAAATAACATATCTCGATCATAGAAACCACCAGAGTCCAAAAGTTGTCGTAGTAACTCAATTGGAGGCTGAGCTCCATATATTTCAGGTTTTGGCATATTAACGTCATCAATGAAAATAGCAAGTCGTTTATTCCCTGGTGCTCCGAAACGTGTTCGTTTTTTTTTTTCTAATTTTGATTCCAATATTTCTTGAGTCCTATTGCTATTAGTCTGGGCAGAGAAATTAATCATTCCGGTAATCCAATCACCCGTAGCTGTCAGATTTTGCATGACAAAGTTTGCTACTGATGTTTTTCCAACTCCTTCAAAAAAAATTATAATTCAATAATTATAAAACATACAAATTATAATATTTAAACAATTTTTTACCCGTTATTCCAGTTAACATTACTGGTTGGTTCATTTGTACTAGTTTTTGCATGACATAAGTGTATCTTACGTTATCTACTGTAGGTACTAGTAATTCGAAATATGGCGTAGCAGCGTTGTATATGAATTTAGGAACAATGGTGTTCCAATTTTCAAATGTTTTATTCACTGTATTTAAGTATACATTAAATAACTCTGTTCCAGGTGAAATAGCAGCATCAGATATGTTTTCAAATTGACTAAATACGAAATCCTCAAATTTACTCTGAGATGAATCAATTAGATTTGATCCTAAAGACCATAAATACGAAAAAACAAATGATTGACAAATATGTTTGTAAACTTTTGACATTTCCATTAGCGAGTCAAAACTATTGGGATCGGTTAATAGAGATTCGAGAATAGTACACATCATTGTCGCTTTACTAATTTTAACCTAAAAAAGAAATATTAATGTAACAATGTACAATCTAGGACATTTTAGCGTGAACCTATGTACACCGGATGCATATGATACATATTAGTATGTAATTATAAATAAATTAAAAATAATAAAATAATATTAATGATAAGTTAGAGAAACTTTTAAAAATGGCAATTTGGGTATTTTAATTTTAGATTAAAATTGGTTTTACTAAGATGTTTATTTTTTTTTTCTTTCTTTGTACTTTGTTCTAGTCTGTGGACATGTTTTTTCTAGTAAACTTATTCCACTTTTACGTGTAGCAACTTTTCTGAAAGCTCAAGTTGTCTAGATTTTACTTTCACGGAGTCATTTTTTAAATAAAAGTATTTAAGTGGAAAAAAACGTAGGAAAACGTACAATTTCACGATTTAATTAATTATAAAAACACGGACGACGTTTTCTACCAGAAAAAATAATTTAACCGAAAAATCATAAGATACCTTTTTTTTTTAAATATTTTTTATGGGGTATTTTTGGACATAACAGCACCCGCCAGACAAATTTAATATTATCCAAAAGAAATAATCAGTTCCCAAAGTATTCTCAGTCAGCAACGGCAGACGTCTGTACGGCCGCGGCGGTGCAATATTCGTTTGTCCACCAACACACCACTAAGTCTAATGGTAGTTGTGCTAGTCGTGGGACCGAAACGGTCAACTGTGCATACTCAACTGGTGCAAAAATTATACTTGCCCGTCCACGCTCCGTGACCGCTGCCGCTGCGAATTGTGAATGGTATACCTATAACGTGTGATAACATTCGCTTTTCTCAACTTTTCGCATTAAATATTTCTCTAATTCTGTAAAATAATTTATATTCTTGTCTCTCAAATAAATATGAATGCATTTCTAGTTTATTATATACTATAAATTACAATAACTAATAATAGATTTTTATGTTGTAGTAATATAAAAAAACAATGTATAGTTTTCAAAATTCTAGGTGGTGCACTGTTCCTGTGCACCATAGCATGAGCCATCGCTAATAGTATAGTATAGTTTGTATTAAAGTTACATTTGTAGTTAATAAAGTAACACAATCAATTTTAATAGTTTACAGAATTTTTTAAATAACTCATCGCTAAAATGTCCTTGTTTGATACGATATATACCAAATTATATTTTATTATATAATAAATATAGGTACCTGTTTAATGGGAGCCAAACAATGCTTATCAATAAATACGAATCCTTCATCTACGTAAGTTTCAAATAAACTCATCAGATAACTTTTTAGGTTTGTGCTATTTTTAATAGTCTCATTATCTAATTTATTTATCCACGACCGTACATATGGTAACCAGCCTAATTCTGTAGGATCTACATAAACCATTCCACATCTACTAACCGTAGCTGGTGACGCTTGCGATAAGTCGCTAACTTCAAAAATCATTCTTACCTAAAAAATATATAAAATTATGCTGTGATATGTTAATTTTAATTTACATGATTATTTTTAATAAAAACATATACTTATACATCTAATCTGAACATTCACCCCGAGGAGTGGGAGGCACGGTCGGTCCGAACGGATCAAAAGAGATAGGCTGATATAAAGCCTGAAGTGAGAGATCCAATTCACATCCCGAGGACAGCCAATTAAAAGACTACATTTATTATCTCACGTGTTTCTATTCTCGAAATGAAATATTCGAAATAAAACGAATCGAAACGAATGTTCTATCTAGATGTATAAGTCTATGAATAAATCGTACCCAAGAACTTAATTTTATTCGTTCTGAATTTGCTAAACATAGCATCTTATTATCATCAAGTACTGTGTTAAGATTTTCAATCCATATTGCATCTACAGGACCATCACACACAACCCATTGAAATTCTTCCTTTGTTATTTTAACTGTTTTTCTTACAAATTTTCCAAGTAATCCATCTTTCCATTCCATTGTTAAGAGATTTACTTCACCATAAAGTTCACCCATAGAAATAGCTTTAGGATTTAATGAGTATATTTTTACTGCTCTATAATATTGTTCTTCTATTTTCTTATTATAAAGCTCCGTTAATGTTTTACTAAGTATTTTTAAGACTGTACTTTTACCACCACCTGTGGGTCCCACAGTCATGATACCATGTCTGACAATTATTGTCTCTAAGAGCTGTATAACTTTCATATAAATACCCTCTTCAACTTGATAGTTTTCACTTTCCATCACATTTTTAACAGTCGAAAGGAACAATCCATAGTCTTGTTCTGGTAAAACAATACTAGGGAATAAATCGTTTAATATGCCCTAAATATTTAAATTATATCATTATTTTATTAATTGTTTAATGTACCAAATTGTGTTATTGTAAATTATATTTTATACCTGAAATAGTACAGCATCATCTTTTAAAAATTTGGGTAAGTTACTATCTCTCAGTGCTCTAATTAATACTAAATTCTCATTTATGAAAGGATTCTCTCGTTTCAACGATCCGGCCATTACTAATACGCTTTTTACAGCCCTAAACGTACAAATGTTTATTAATAAAACACAATATTTGTGCCTCGATTCCAAGCATCATTACCTCATTCCAAAATCATAATGATCCTGAATAGATAGTTGTTCACTGCACAGTTTGTACATTTTTACCATTTTCTGAGCCAACATTTTCGATGACTCAAACCCTTCCGAATACAATATAACTTCAGCAATTAGGCCATAGTCAGGTACCATCATTGCCATAGGTCTAAATAATGCTTGCAAATTATCTGGGAGTTCACTTCTTCCCGCATAACCTGGATTCATTGTTATAAATGCTGCACACGTTTTTATAAGTCTTATTTGTCGGCCTTCAAACATGAATTCGTTAGCGTTAATAATTTTTGCGTTCATAATAGTGATTAATTGTTGAGCAATGACCGATAAAACTTCAAGCTCTATACGATTAAATTCATCAAAGCAACACCACGCTCCTGATTGAGCCAAGCCAGCAAAAAATTTACCCATCATCTATAACAAAAAACATTTTTATTATAATGTTTTTTTCTGTTTGTAAAAAATTTTTCGAAAAGAAATCTTGCTCCGATCTTTTGTACATTGGTACAGAATACAGTATCTTTTTAGAAAGGAAATTTTGTCTAGTTGGTACATTGAAGAAATCATTTTTTTTATTTCCCAAACGAGTTTTCGAAATAATTGGAAAATCCCAAAAGAAAATTGCAGGTAAAACGGGAAATATATATTCCACGCCACGCCATGGCATTACCCATTATAATATTTTTATTTGTACAAATTATATTTTCTAGTATAAATATCGATCCAATACAAAAACGATAGGGGTTTTTTTCGTTATATTTTATCTACAGAGTACCTATCACACAAAAATTACATAAAAAAACCGCAAAATTATAATATCTATAAATAGCACAAAAATTGCTTAGTGTTTTAAAAATTTTACCACGTCTAGAAAAAGCAAATATAAGTTTTTTGTCTCATAATTTCAAGTCTTTAAAAATATATTTTTAATTAAATTCAATTTTTAAAAAAATTGAAAATAATAAAAGAATTATTTTTGTACATTTTTCAGTTTTTTCTACTTATTTTTCGATTTTACTAAATTGCTAAAACAACTATAAAGAAAACCAAAAAACAAATATCTTACTTACTAACTAGATTAAAAATTGTTAAACTTAACAAAAATGCTTAAAAATTTGACAGGAGGTTTATTAAAAGTCGTAATTAGTGATCAGAAAAAAAATGAGTTTAATGTAGTATTTATTTTTATTTGTTAAAAAAGTTATAAAATCGTAATATTGACGATTTTCGTCAATATTACGGCTTTTCAAAAGATGTATAATGGAACTACGCTCCCCGTCGTTTTATGAAGTGGTTTATTGTTGTTTGTAGCTATAATAAATAACTTTATGTATCCCACCTTTTTTTATTTTTAATCGTAATATTTTTTTTTTTTAATTAATAAATGTATACCTTATAGTCTAAACCGTCAGAACAGTTAAAAACAACGCACTGTGTGGCTAATGCTTTTGCAAGGTCCTTGGTTGTTTCAGTTTTACCAGTACCAGCGGGACCAGCAGGTGCACCACCTAGATTTAACTGCAAAGCTCCCATCAAGCACAAGTAACATTTATCAGTTAATGGTGTGATCACTAATCTAGGAGAAGAACCAAGATATTCGAATGCATATAACCAACGAGCATTCGCCATGTATGCAACACAGCCGTCTATATTATCCCAATAATAGCGAAACTGTTTTAGCCATTCAAAATTTTCATCACTATTGATTTCATTAACAACCATAGAAGATATTATATCCCTAGCATGGACATCGATGGTAATTAATGCACATATTGTTGATCGTTGAAGTTTAGTTAACTGTCCTCGGACCATTGCTGCTAAATCATTCAAATCCTAAATTGACAAGTAATCAAATTATCATAAGAAAATATGAAATAACATTGATTTCAATCCAATTTTTTGGACAAGGTACTTAATTTAAAACATTTTTGTTCAAATTCCTCCAATGATTTTTGAATATTAGAGTCAAGTTTGAGAATTATATGTACATCACGACACCACATCATCTGTGCAACCGCTAGTACCAGCTAAAAAAAAATATAATGATTTAATTTTTAATAACACAAATTATTTAAATTGTAACCTGGGCAGTCTGTAATAACACCCATTCTGCTCTAGGATGTTTTTCAAAATCTTCAATGGAAATGAGCATAAGTGATCGAAGTGTCTTTATCATTTGTTCTTCAACTTTAGATAGCCAAAACTCAACATTTCCTTTAGCTTTTACCTTTGAAAGAAATTTTACGATTTCTTTTTCAGAAGATATCATAGAAATAATGTCGGTAGGTAAATTATCTTCTCCATTTATTTTTGCATTTAATGGGTTTCCTTCGTCATCATCGCCTTTAAATTGTATTCTCCAAATGGCGTCAAAACATTTATTCATGTGTGGCTGTACAGCTCTAACATTTTGCGCTTGAGCAATTATTTCTATAAGTTCATCATTTGACAAAAAATAAAATCTAGGAAATACAACTCTTTTCGATTCCAAATATTCTTCTAAACATAGCAATATTTCATCTAATATTTGATTGTTTTTTATAAATGTTTTCAAAAGATCCGTATCAATACATATATTATAAGCTAATGGATTTTTTTCCACTTTTTGCATTATATTGATCCAAGATTTATTTACTTGAGTAAACAATTTTGATTCATTTGGAAGTTGTCTTTGAATGTCTGGAGCAGAAAATATTGATTCTAAGTAAATCCAATTATTTTGACACGCAATCCATTCCGTCTAAACAGAAAAAAAAAATTTAATCAAAAATGACCACTATGTACATATATAAAATTTTTAGATTCGGAGTGTAGCGATTTGCATACTAGACCATTAATTTTGGGATTTCTAAAATTATGGACATATCACAAACCCATGCCTTCAAGGGTCTGCAGTAATGCCTCAACAGTGCTCATTACACGAGACCTATAAATAGCAACTGGACATTTCATTTACAATTTTTAATATAAAAATATATCATAACTTTTTAATATTATTTTTTATATAGACATGCATTGTCTGTAAGTAATCTGTATTTTATTCTGCTTATTAATTATTATGAAATGCATGGATAAGATTTTTAGTTAATACTATAAAAAAGCTTATTGGATATTTTTGGGGGTGCTAAAGCCCTTTTGCACTCCCCTAGTTGTGTCTATGATGATTTACCGTAACTGGTTTAAAAAAAAAAAAATTAAATATAAAAGGAATTATAATATAAAAATGTTATTATTAATAATACAATGAATTATATATATATTCATTGGTACCTTAATAAATTTTGCGTTCATGAATAAAGTTCTTTCCAAACACTGTTTATAATGAGCCCTCCAGTTAAATTTCCAAGCATTTTTGGATCTAACGATTTTATCTACAGAGTACATACCCAATAAAAATTACGATAAAAATTAATAAAATTAAAATGTCAATAAACAGCTCAAAATGGCTAAAATGTTTTGAAAATTTGACCACGCCTATAAGAGACAAGCATATGTTTTTTGTCCATATTTCAAGCCTCTACGAATATTTTTAACTGAATTAACAAAAAACATAATTGAAAATAATAAATTTCGTAAATTTTTCCATTCTCCTACATTTTTTCCTGGTTTTTCCAATCATTATGAAAACTGCTTGGAAAGTCAACAAATAACTGGAATGAAAAAATACCTCCCATACAAAATTTCCTTTCAGAAAAGTTGCTACACTTAAAAATCGGCTAAAGATTTCTGTTAGAAAAGTTGTTCACAGATTAAAAAAAAATAACATCATTGTATATTTGTAAAACCAATACATTCCTCACTATGCTCCGAATCTAAAATATAATGTTTAAGAAAAAAAAAAAAAATTGAATCCAAATGAATGAACAGTTAATACCACAAGTTCCAAAAACTGACTATGATATAAATAGTAGCCTGTAGGTCCTAGGTAGTAGGTTCAAAGTTTAAAATAAATATATTAACGTTTATATGTAAAAATGTAATACAAATTGCAATCAGTTAGTTTCGTCTAAAAATACGAATGTTATTTTTCTAAACAATACCGATACCCTGTGCAATATACCACTACAATTCCATAATAATATATTATAATATTTTGATTACGGTATTTTAGTCTACATTTATGTTATCAATTTATTAAGTTTTTCTTACTTCATTTTGTAAAAAATGGAAAAACCATCTAGAAATACTCTACGATAACTGTTAATACATAAAAAGAAAAAAAACACCTTGCGGTAGGGGAATCTATCTTCCAAATCCCCCTCTCCATAAATACGCTGCACACCTATCCCCACTGCCCAGTATCAGCTCTTTTTTTTTAAATTAACTTTTATTTATCAAATAATTACTCACTAGAACATTATTCATAATATCCATAGAACTTATCCATTTTTCTACTCTTGTTTTAATCATTGCTACATATTTTGATGTAATAAGAGTATTCAAATTTATATTTGCTTCTTCTAATGCTAATTGAACTTCTTCCATTGAACCAAGTATGAAAACACTATCATAATTTTTGTAAGGAAGTACAATTAATTCTAATCCTTTCCATGAATCTTCAATCTTTTTCAGTATTAACTCTAAAGTAGCTTCAGAACTTGCTTGGCCGGAAACTTCCATTATTTCTTTACCATTTTTAAATGTACCTAATTCTTCAAGAACATTTAGAGTGAGAACTTGATTAGCTGGAAATTTTGTTCCAAGTATATTATGTTCTATTTTAGCCCAATGATGATTTTGAAGATCTGGATTTCTTAGCATTGTAATAATTGCCATTTTTTGTTTGAAAGATTCTACATTTTTTTCCATTATATTAATGAGTTCACATTCAGGAAGACCTTTTTTAAACTGCATGACATATTTCATATTTAATGCTAGGAATGTATTCATTTGTTCTACATCTAAATTATGAAAATTGTCATTTTCCCATTCAAACATTTTTTTTTTCCATTCATCTAAACAATCCCATAGTAATGTTCTGAGTCTTATGGCTTCACTTGCTTCACTAAAAATTTCATATTTTGTTATCTCTATGCGGAAGAAACGTTGGTAAGACTTATATAAATCCGCTTTTTCTTCATAGTCTTGTAATTGACTATAAAGTTTAGATAAGGTAGCTTTTACTTCTTCTTTATCTGAATTAATATCAGTTAACGACGATTTCTGTAAAACATGATTATTAAAATAAAATAAATAAAATAATGTATAAATAATTCAAGTAATTACATGGGCTTCAATGTTTATTTTGTCTACTTCTCGGAGCATATCTGTTATATGAGTATCAATTTTTTTGACAAAATCATCAACAAGTTTGTCTCGTTCATTGTTAATTTGTTCAAATGTCGTTTGTAAACTATTTAAGAGGTCTGAACATTTCTTTAAAATATATTAAAAATAAAAACTAGCATATTAGTTCATAGTATTAGTTAACAGTTATATTTACATAAAAATTTTCAGTATCTTCTTCAGGAACGGGTACATCAAATTCATCGGCTAAGTCATAAAGGTCTCTGGTGTAATTTATGGTATTATCCATTTCATCCAACTAAAATAATAAAACACATACTTAACTCTCAGATTATCATAAATTTAATTAATTTCGTGATTAAATAAAAACAAGACATGATGTCAACACACATAATGCTGCCTCATGTTCCACAAATATGTCGCTGGTCTTTTACTATTTCTGATTGGTTTTATACATTATCGTGGGATTAAATCGTTTAATGGTATTCTGAGTTATGAATTTGTGATATTATAATATTATTAGTTCTAGTATTGATGATTAAACTTTTTATCATTTATTTGTTTTTAATTTCATATTTAACTGGTTAATAATTTTGTATATTCATCGAACATTGACTGTTTCAATGCTTTTTCACAACTGTCGAGAACATAATTTTTACATAATAACACTAAACTGCTCCTGCTGGGACATTTACCTAAATTAAAATGGCGAATCTATATTAGAAGGTTTACTTCCAGATTTTTTCAGTCTAGATCCTATAGAATCTAAATTTTAGATTCTGAGTGGAACGAAGAAACTTATGGTTTTACAAAGATGTTTATTTTTTTTTTTCTGTAGACAACTTTTCTATCAAAGATCTTGCTCCGATTTTTACGTGTTACACATTTTCTGAAAAGAAATCGGTGAGAGGAGGTACTTTAAGGAAGTCATTTTTTGGTTTTCTTCGGAGTTTTATCAACAAATGTGAAAAATCATAAAAACGGAAAAATGTAAGAAATGTAAATATTTAGTTAAAAATATTACAGCCTTTTTTTTTCACAAGAGACAACTTTGCTACCAGTAATTTTGCTCCAGTTTATAATGATAGCAATTTTTTTAAAAGGAAATATCACTGAAGAGGTATTTTAGAGAAATTGTTGATTTTCTCCGAAGTTTTCTCAACAAATGTGAAAAACCGGAAAAAGCGTAAGAAAAACAGGAAAATCGATATACTAAAAAAATATATGATACCTATTTAATTATTTTACTATTATATGGCATATATATTGTTGATAAATCAACACTAAACTCCGCTCAGAATCGTTTTTTCGTTAGCAATGGTTTATCTTTTTTTTTTATTTATTTAACATATACAATCTAGCACAATAATTTTATATTATATTAGTAAAATAAAACATAAAAGATATGAATTAATCAGCCACACATCAGTAAAATACGATATCTCTTGAGGTAATATGCTAGCATAATAATTTATTTAACTAGCATCACTAGCATGAATTGGAATTCCTTATTTAAAAATTGTGATATTAATCATACTGTAGATTATTTTTATAATATACTTTTCAATGCAATTTATAAATTTCTTCGTTGGTTTTCTCTGTAAATTGGCTTATATTAAATTTAAAATAATAAATTCTTCTATTGATTATAGTTCATTTTCTAATTTAAGAAGTCGCTGTAAACAATTAGCAAAAATACTCACGTTACCTAACTTCTTTTATTCAAAACTCAAATTTGGAAAACTATATTAAAAGTAAAAAAATTAAAGAACTTCCTAAATGTACCTAAATGATCTATCAAGTGATGATGGTACACAAATTGTAAACTATTGATGATCATTTTTCTAGTGTTTATGTTAATTTTAAATTTATCTCAGTTGCTATTCTATTAAATTTGCAAACCACGTCTGCTCATAGTCTTAATTTTTCTTTATCATTCTGTTCAATCTCTTTGCCTAACAACCCTAAACTTACTAAACAATAAATTCTCTTCTGGTCCTGACTTAATTCCTCATATATTTTTGCATCGTTTTTTCATCTGGTATTTTTCCTAATTTTTGGAAATATATTCCAAAAATTTCGATTTCTCAAATATAAGTAATTATCGTCCAATTTCTCTCCTTTCGTCGATTCCAAAAATTTGAAGACCTATTGACTCTAAAAAAAATAATCCCGACCATTAACTCTAAAATAATTAACGAGCAACATGGTTTTCAAACCTCGAGATGATCGACTTTGACCAATTTATTAGTTTTTACTCAATTTATAAATTATGCATTTGTAAATGGTCATCAAGTAGACGTAATTTCCACTGATTTTTCAAAAGCCTTTGATACGGTAATTTATATTATTAAGCTTTTGATATTTGTGACCCACTTCTTTCATGGCTTTTTTCGTATATTTCTAATAGTTCCCAAATTGTTAAATGTAACAATTATTATTCTTACTCATTCTCACAAATTCATAGTGTACCCCAAGGTTCTCAACTACTTCCTATCTTTTTTCTCTACTTATTAACTTTTGATACACACATAGTATAAATTTTATAAAAAATATAAATATTTGAAGCCGTTCGGATTTATCGAATTTTCCTATGAAAATTTTAGTTACCTCTATGCATTAAGTATACTCTATCCCTACTTATTTTATTAGATCTTCTCTAGATTACTATTCCACTTTTTAGTCTCAAACATAAACTTTCATTAAAAGTTGTCCAAAATAAATTTTTAGTCTTTTTCTGTCATCGTCGCAATATTCTCCGCATACCTTATACTTCATATGTTCCGGTTTTGGAATTTCTTATGGAATCTCTTGGATTACGTAAAATAAAACTTGACTTATGCTTTCTATATTATGTTCTTCACAATAATATTGACTGTCTCGATTTTCTCAGTAGTCTCTCAGTAGATTTTCTCACTAGTTCCGCAACATTTTACTAGATCAAATGTTATCTTTCATATTCCCACTCAACAAACAAATTATACGTTGAATTGTCCGATTTCCAGAACTATGTATTTGTCAAATAAATATAAGATTGCATTTTTCTCATATCAATCATTATCCTCCTTTAAGCATCATCTAAATTGTACTTTACGTACTTTACCTAGTTAGGCGGCCACTAGTTATAAATTGTTCCTTTTATTTTGTTTTTAGGCCCATTGTACTATTGTTTATTATTCTTGTAAACTAATGTTTAAGTTATTTTATAACTCACTTGTTATCTACTTATATATAACGTACCTTTACTATGCACTACTTAACACTGTAAATCTAATATTACACTTGTAATTGGGCTGTCAAACCCAGTAAATTCAAATAAATAAATATGACCTGTTTTTACATTTTAATACAGAATACCATTATAGCGTTATTAATAAGAAATTAAAAACGACTAGTGCCGTATTGTTTGGAGAAGTGGTGGATGGTGGAAGAGGAGTTTATACGTATCATTTTAACGTTCATTAAACTACAGCTTATTATTAGGGTCCGGATTTCAATGCACTGAAAATCATCGAAAAATGTTCTAAAAATGTCTTTAAAAAATGTTTTTTTATTTATCGAAAAAATACCCTTAAAAAATGACACACGCATTTTTTTTAAATTTATTGTTTTATTGGATAATTAATTTTTAATTTATTTAAACAAAAGAAACAGAAAATTGAAAAATTTGACTTGTGACTAGCGACGATATTATTGACTGATTGACTGAAAAATCCGAAAAACATGGATAATATTTTGAATTAGCTAAATTTAAATTATTAAGTCCTATTATACATTGAATATACTAAGTATATTTAATGGATGATCGTATTTTGCACAAATAATGTATAAAATTATACTCGTATATTGTGCAATAAAACACGAAAAAAATGACCGAGAAATACTAAAAACAAACCATTGAAAAATGCCAAAAAAGGCAGAATAAAAGTGTCACTTTTGAAATCTCATGAATCAAATTATGTACTTGATAAGCATTATCTAATATCAATCAAAAAAAGATTAATTTTGCATTGAATTCCGGGATCTACTTATTATTTTAGTTAATTTTTCAGTTTATTCTATGCAGCTCAGTACAATATTATAATATACCTATTATTAAAATACAAACCCTTTTAATAGATTTGTCCAAAAACTTTTTATAATCAACATACTGTGCTGCCGTGGATGGAGAAGTATGAAGATATTTTAGTGAATCATTTATTTCATTTGATAGTTCGTTTATCAAATCTTTCCCCACTCTATAAAGACGTTTAATTTACAATAGAACACATTTCATCAACTATTGGTATGAAACACATACTTGACCATTGTTTTTTGTATCAGTGCCAACAAACGTTCACAAGTAGGCTTGGCAATATTTTTCAGCGATTGCAGTTTTAAATAGAAAATACCTAACATTTGAGTAGGTATTATTTTATCCACATCGCTCTGTTGTTGTTTATACTTCACTAACATTTTTCGAAAGTTCATTATATCTAAAAAAAATTTACAATTTACAATATGATCTAGGTACCTATGAGTGTTAATTTTATATTTACCAGTTTCATTCTCGATAGTTTCTTTATCCAAGTTTTCGTTGTCTCTATAGATTACATAAACATATTCTAAATGTTTCACATACTTAGATACTGCATCATAGTTTGTATTAAAATAATTTAATATTTTATCCGCGGTACTTTTATACATATCATCAATGTCAAACACGAATTGCAATGATGGGCCGTTGCCACATATCCGAGCATTTTCCTTACCGCAAATAATCGGTCTAAAATTATTAATATATTTAAAACGTATTATATTATATTATATAAAATATTATAAATTATATTTTAATGATATTTATTATTATAAACGCAAAACTCACTGTGCAAAGACATTTAATTCGCTGTCATTCAGAATTGGGGGAATATGCGTTATCATATTCAATTTCCAATTTTCCATTAAAAATGAAATATACGAATTAAAATCTTCTCGCGTACTACTAAACTCAATACCGGTTTTTGTTAAAAATACCTCTAATGTAAATAGTGGTAACTAATAAAGCAAAATCAACATTATAATTATTTTATTTTATTTAAATCAGTGTAGTGTATTATAGTTAATACTTTTGGATCGTCAGATGATCTTTCGCTTTCCAGCATAGTTTGTACATCCGTATCATTTAGTAAATCATCACTAGGAATGTATTTGAAATGTTTACTGACATCAACTTTGAAAATTGTAATTTGATTTTGAATGATCTTGTGTAAATGTGATTGAAGAAGCAAGTCAATCCACATAACATATCGGCAAATTCTCTGACAACATTTAAATTTGGCTCTTTGTTCTACAAATGGCATACTATACATGGTATCTCTATATCGCTCTTTATTATTTTGGGTCGATTTTGGGTCAATATAAAAATTTATATCATTCACAGTGAATCCAGATTGTTCTAATGAATCTAAACATGCCTTTAATGTTAAAACTTTTATAGTTTGACGTAAGTCTTTTAAAACTTCAATAGCCTCCTCGGTACTTTTCTCCTAAAGATTTTGTATATATATATATATATGAATCAGTATGAATAAATGGAAACTATAACATGACATAGATACTTGTTGTTCCTTAAAGACTTCAAGATTCATTTCTTCAGTAACTGAACCATCATATATATTAACTTTTGCGGTTTGATAAATAATATCTGATATTTCCAAAGATGTACTTCTTAGTGGATCGGTAAAAAAAATCAATTTTAATTCATCTCGTGCCAAATAAAACTTGTTTCGAGAAATATATTTATACCAAAAGTGCAGACATTTTTGTACAAGATAATTTTTAAAAAAGGACAGCTATAAACAAAATAATATGATTAGATTGAAAATATATTTATAATTTTAAATGTGAACGTACAGTAGGGTACCCAAGAATTTTCAATGAGGAAGGGACTAAATTAAAAAACATGACTAAAAAAAAAAATGTTTTGCAAAATAATTACATAGTCATAT
This sequence comes from Cinara cedri, assembly GCA_902439185.1. Classification (NCBI taxonomy): domain Eukaryota; kingdom Metazoa; phylum Arthropoda; class Insecta; order Hemiptera; family Aphididae; genus Cinara; species Cinara cedri. Next base: position 312,878 of record CABPRJ010002397.1, read on the forward strand.
AGTAATATTATTTGTACTTGGTGGAATAAATAGTGAAAATGTGCAATAATTATTATTTTACTTGTAACTAGCTAAATTACCTTTATACCTACCATAGAAAATAGTTTTTACTACGCAATTTATCTTTTAAAAATGTTATCATTGTAGATGGTTGTCTATAAGTATAACAATAAAAGTGGGCATCTGGGAATTCGGGAATTTTCCGGTGAACCGCTACTTTAAATCAGGGAATAAAAACGTATACGGTACGTTTTGCAAAATCGTGTAACACAAAAAAACCAAAATTTTTTTTAACACGTAAACGTAAAGCGAAACCTATAGAAAATGTTCTCGGACATGAAAACGCTAAAAAGGAAAAGTAATTTTTCTGAGGGGATAATTTCGTTGTTAAATGGCTTTGCACAACAAATCGAGGGTAGTTTTGTAAAAAAAAGTTCATAACTTATATTATAACACGGCTATTTGAACTGCCGCGATTTCCTCATAAATAATTAATAATTTAATATCTTATTATAGTAATCATGACAACGAAAACCGGGCAAAAAGAAAAGCACGTGAAACTTAAAATGGGTCAATGAGAACGTGGTGTATAAAAAACCGCTTTAGGATTCCTAATATCGCCAAAAGTTTTTATTTATTATTCGTTATTATCGTTATTATCGTTATTATCGTAAAATCACACATTATTTAAAGAGCAATACTATGGACTTACTTCCGCTCAGAATCGTTTTCGTTAGCAATGTTTAATCGTTGCGTATAGATATAAATTGAATTCAACTCTGTATCCTTATCTTCCCAACTTCCCACCTACAACACTGGCTTCACCCGTACCCAGCACCAGCTTTTTTTTTAATATGAATTGGTAAAAATGCATATTTAATGTACATATTTAAATGAAAAATAATAATAATGTAGTACATTTCTCCAGTCCCGCCCATTTCAAATTTAAAACAATTTTTTTTGCAAATATTTAGCATGCGATTTGTATAAATTTGTACAACCGTTTCCAATACTTGCATGGTACCGGTTTACCCGGAAAATTCAATTTTCTGTGAGTGGGCGGAAAAAAAATATATGTCATTTATAAATTGTGTAAATTAAAAAAATTGAAATTCATTTGGTTTTATAAAATATTATTATCATTATGTTTCATAATAAATGAATATTGTATACAATATAATATGATTTCAAGGCAAGTTTAAAATTTGCCCACAATAGTCAGTTCAATTTATATACGCGTGATACTACCTATTTACCAATTACATCCGGACATAAATGGTTCATAACAACAAAAGCAAGAATATTAATACGAGTATATTATTTTATATGTTATTGATTTTTTTTTTTTTTTATAAAAAATCTGGGTTGGCCCGGGCCTATCAGTCCTACTTATTGGTTACGCCCTGGCTGGACGAAAAGGAGCTCTACCGCCTTCAACAGTTATTGAAGCAATTATGCAGTTTAAAGATGTAACGTGCACTAGTAATAATGTAAAAATAATAAATATATTTCTGTGATGTATATTACATATAATACACTACAGGTGATTTGAGTGTGGACTACCGAACTATATTTTATCAAGAATTGATACAGAAAGGTCAATGATGTGGATACACAAATGGAAATAATTCATGCCAAGACTTTAAAACAAGAACAATTACTACATCAAAATGTACACCTCATAATAGAAATGATTAAATGAAAAAAGGTTTGAAAAAAAATATATTAAAAAGTATTAATAACTAATAGGTAAATATTTTTTTTTTATTTTAGATATTAATATTAATTATAGGACGGAAGCTAATTCACACATTAAAATACATTATAATTATAAATCTGAAATTATTGTATGCCCAGGGAAAACATTTGAGTTAAAGGGAGCCTGATGTTATCAAAGTGGACTTAATAGACTTTTCAGTATGTTAACGAAGACCAAATATCACTGGGAAATGATGGATGATTTGAAAAAAGAATCCAAACTCGGTGATCTGTACCCCACATGTATTATTATCTCGGTGGGTATAAACCGCCTGTAGGAAGTATTGCCGACAGTAATAGGTGATTTGTACCCCACATATACCTATTATTACTTCGGTGGATATGAATCGCCAATAGTAGGTAATATTATAAAACATGATCAAAAATAGGGAAAATTAAATTATAACATGAAGGTTTCAACTTTAATCACTATCGATGTTTGTAGAATAATCACTTGAATTAAATTTAGAGTCTTCAGAACTATTACTCGAATCTAATTCTAAATTTCCAGAAGTATGGATTTTAGACTCTTGAGTGGAGCGAAAAGCTTATAGTTTTACAAAGATATTTATTTTATTTTTTTATTTTTTATCTATGTGCTACTTTTCTACCTAAAGACTTGCTCAGATTTTCAAGAGTACTTTAGGGAGGTCATTTTTCGAATTTCTTAAAAGTATTTTCATCAAATTTAAAAAATCGAAAAAAAAACTAAAAAAAAACGGAAAAATATAAGAAATGTAGATATTAGTTAAAATATATTAAGGCCTTCTTTTTTTCTGTGCACAACTTTTCTACCAGCAATTTTGCTCCAACTAATAATGATTATAAATTTTCAAACAATTTTTCTGCAAAGAAATTTGACTGGAAAGGTACTTTAGGGAGGTCGTTTTCCCAGAAAATGTAAAAAACAGAGATAAAACATGGGAATACTGAGAAAATCGGAACATTAAACAAATATTATTAAAGAAAATATTAAGTGCAATAGAAACCTGACTAAAATTTACTTTTTTTTTTTTTATAGTAATGGTTACTACATTTTGACAGCATTTATTTTAATGATTTCATTTTTTTAATTTCTTTTTTTATTATTATTAATTTTTCTAAATATTCTTAAAAGCACAATAAAAAAACATTAATACAATAACAAAACATATACACAATTCTTTTTTAACATTTTGAACTTGCCTTTAACTCATATTATATTGCATACCATATTTTATGAAATATAATGATAATAATATTTTATGGACCCAAATGAATTCCTATTTTGTTTGATACAATTTATAAAAGCATATACTTTTTCCACGCCCCACTCACAGAAAATTGAATTTTCCGGGTAAACCAATGCCGTGCAAATTTCGGAAATGGTCGTACAAATTTTTGCAAATATATTTTGCATGTTAAATATTTGCATAGAAAAATGTTTAAAATTTGAAATTGGTGGTGCTGGAAAAATGTACGTTAATAATGTTGCGAATACCTGATATATATCTTATTATCAACCGAATTAATAACCGTAACTATGTACTGGTAACTGTAGATGGACAGATGAACGGATAAACATAATGGGGATATCTGAACTTACGTTTAGACTACGTAATGTAAATGTGTAAACATAAGCTATTCAAAAACAATTTTTATACTCCTAAATTTTTAAAAGTTCTAATTGTTTATCTCCCAAATATGTAAAAACAATTTGTAGTTTTGTTAAAATAATAATAATACAAATTGGCTAAATTTTAATATTTGGTAAATAATTATGTGGGCCGGTACACTTTTGTAGTTTTCCAGTCCAAAATAGATTTCAGAAATTTAACCCTTAAAGGAAAGCTCAAATACGATTTTTGGTATTACAATACAAAAACAAACAAATGTATCCGAACTTCACACGATTGGTGGGTCACTGTTCCAGGTGAAAAATTAGGAAGGTAGGTACAAAGGAAATTTAATTTAATTTCTGTATGAAACGTTTAAACATTGCTAACGAAAAACGATTCTGAGTGTAGTTCAGTTGATAGTGATGCTTTGTCAACAATGTATGTATATTATAGTAAAATAATTAAATATGATCGATATATTTTCTTTAATAATATTTGTTTAATGTTGTACCGGTTTTCCCAGTTTTTTCAAATTTGCTGATAAAACTCCAGGAAAAATCTAAAAACGACCTCTTTAAGGTACCTAACCTCTCCACACCGATTTCTTTTCAGAAAAGTTGCTGCACGTAAAAAATCTGAGCATGTCCTCTGGATCTTTGTAAAACTATAAGCTTCTTCGCTCTACTCAAAATCTAAAAATAGTTAAATTGACACATGCAACACCAAAGGACATCTAGTATACTATATAACTATAAAACATTTTTGAAAACATATTATAGGTATAGTTAGTATGTTATTTATTATGTATGTGTTATTTTATAATCATCTTTACAAATAATTTGTTTTCAGTAATCAAATATCTTTACTTTTAATATCATACATTTTAAGTTAAAAAATCGATAAAAATATTTTTTTAACCAACTTCAGATGGCTGTATCTCAATTAATTTATAAGGTATAAAAAATGTCATGGGTCAAAGTTACTTGAAAAAAAATGTGTTTCTAGTCAAAAAAACTTTATAATTATACATTGTATATATATATATATATATAAGCTTACTTGAACAAGTTTCTGATAACATCTATAATCGTCTTCAAATGTTGCAAAAGGAGTGAATCTTTCCTCATTCTTAAAGTGTGATATCATGCCTTTGTTACTTAGTGTAAAAAAACAATTTTTATTGATATTTTTAAATGGTTTTGTAACAAAGCTGTATGGTGAAAAGTATTTTGATGTTTTGCTAACAGCATAACTTAAATAAATAAATTTGTATTCTTTTGCTTTTTTAAACTCTTCTATAGTATTATCTAAGTTTAATATCTCAGGAGGTTCATCTTTAATCAGTAATTGTTCATCTTGTATACTATACTCTTCTATCTCGGATTCATCTAGTTCGGAACTTATCAATTTGCTCAATACAATCGCTAAACATTTACCCAACAAAATAGAATTTAAATTATATAATATGTACAACAAGGCATATCAAATTATTAGTTATATAACATTATATTATTATAATGTATAATTATTATAGAATTAAACATTATTATAATTATATATCATATTAAAATAGTATATATTTTACATGGGTAGTAAAAATTATACATACAATCTTCACGAGGTTCAGTAAGTTCTTCTTTTCCAATATTCAGTTCACCTTCTCTAGTTTTAATATAATCTAAATAACCAGCCTAAAATATTAAGTAAGTATACGAAATATAAACTTTTAAATTTAATTTATTGAGTTTTTGCTTATAATATTAAACTACAAAAAAAAAAAACTACTTGAAAGCAATAACTTACTAATGGTTCGGTCTCATTTTTCTTGTATAAAACAGACTGCAAATATTTAGTATGCAGTGTTTTTGTATCCAAGACTTTTTTTGTTTTTTTCTGTTCACTGAAAAATACACAAACAAAATAGGTACCTATGTGTATTGTATATATTATGTACAATTTATATGACGTTTCGTTTAAACTGTAAATACTTTTAAATACATTTAATACTAAAATACTAATTACTTGCTATCAGTTTTCGAATTATTTCCAGGCGAACTTTTTGAAGAAAACATCTTTTCGTCTTTTTTTCTTATATATTAGATGAACTGCAAATACACTGCTATGCAGTGTTTTTGTGTCGACAACTTTTTTTATTTATTTTTTTCAGTAGAAAATGCACAAATAAACGTTTCGTTTAAACTACACCATTATCTGCTTTCAATTTTCGAATTATTTCCAGACAAATTTACTATTTGGAGAAAACATTATATTTAACGCGAAAACATAAATTTCTTACATAGGTGTAATACGCATAACATGAACATTGAAATAGTACACAGTACGTTTACATTTTTTTAGGTGATATTGATTCAATGGTTAAGAGGTCGTCGCTACGGATACACGCATCCTATACATTCCGTTATTTTATAGCACGTCATGTCACATTCTATCCGTGTTTAGGAAGCCACGTAATATAATAAATAGAATCAGGACCGTCGTAATGAAGGGGGGGGGGAGGCGAGCCAAACCTAAGCCCCGAGCGCAAAACCTGGGAGATCGCAAAAATGAAAAGTTAGTATTTTGTTAAACGTTTTTTTTTTTTTTTTTTTTTTTGTACGATTTGAAAATAATTCCTAATTTATAATATTTGTGTATAAAATCAATATTAGGTACCTATAACTTATCATAATAATAATTATATTATGTGTATAATTTCCGTATAGGGAATCTTTAATCTTTTGAAATAATTCAATTTCAGTTCTGCACGCCCATTAGATACATTATATTTTTAAAAAAAATCCTAGTACCTGTTTAGAATACATACTAATATTATAATCATTGGTTAAATAACATACTTTTTTTGTATCGTGTATATTTAATCCACGATGTTATATTTTTAGTCATTATCGCGTTGCTATCCACGACTGTGTATAGTAATAACAGATAGCACATGATCACGTGCGAAAAAATGAGATGATAACATTTTTTACCCAACAATAATGATAATCGTCATCTTTTATTTTTCATTTTACGTAAATTAATAACAGTCACGGGTCGTGCCAAACATTTTTCAATTCTCGGCCGGTAAGTACCTAATTTGTTGTACTCGTTACCTACGAATGAGTATTATTATTAATTAATAATTGCTCCTTGTAAATCTATAAGTCAATTGAATGTGTATTAGCTCATGGCTAATGATCTCGGTGTTACAGCAAATTTTTATGATAAGCGAAATAGGAAAGTGATAGCGTTAGATTTCGAATCAAATTGAGGGGAAATTTAATATATATCTGACAAAAAACAACTCTGAGTGGAGTTTTGTCCAACGCTAAACTCAGAGAATGTATTATAAAAAAAAAAATGCGCTCACAAAAAGTTGAAACTTTTTGCTTCCCAGACCAAGTATTTTGAATTTTCTAATCTCAGAAAAAATGCAAACACTTAATTACCTGCTATAAATGCCATGCTCAACATATTTCTTATATTTAAAATAGTATACAAAAAATATTTATACTGACTTTCAAAAAACGTTTGATAAAATAAATCACAACATTCTTTTATAAAAAATATCTTATTTTGGTATCCATGAAGTCTTTTAATTGATTGAAATCTTATTTATGTTCTCGTACCCAGACAGTAAAATGTTTAGTTATGTATCAAATAAGTTTTTGGTCAATTCTGATGTTCCTGAATGGTCTCACTTAGGTCCGTAATATATTTGTATACATAAAACGGTAGTATTCATTATAACGGATGATTTAAAGTCATAATATTATTCTGAAATATCCATTTATATATTTTAAAAATTCAAAAAAATGCATTTGTTTTTGTATTTGGGATTTCTGGATTCCACAAAATCGTAAAATATGCAATTATATGCAAATTGAAATAGTATCATTTCGTTCAGTATACGACACCCGTAAATCAAATTGGTATCTAGGTAAACATTAAATTGAATAGATAGAAAACAATTTACGAAATTTTACAAATATTTGAGCCCTTTACCTACATATTATATTTGTGTACAATTTTTTTTATCTCGCATGAAATAAAATTAATAATACGCTCAATAAAACTGAGCGTCAATTTAAAAAATTGAAAAAACCATCAAATTTTATATGTTTAAATAAGCTAAAAAAGTTTCGTCCATAAAACAAAAATAGAATATACTAGAATATATGTTGATTTTAAATTTGCATAGAAATAATTATAAGGGTGTCTAGTGCGTGAGAATGATGACGGTACGGCGGTACGGCCTATCGCTTATTGTTATTTGACTCATACTTGAACGTTTTTAATGAAAAAACCGTTAGATTTTGTAGGCTTAAAAAGACGGACCAGACGGCCTTCACGTCGGTGTCGGTATAAAATAACTAATAATCGAATGGTAAAAATAAGACATAAAAGAGTATGACTGAGGTGGCAGTGTTCTCAAAGGACCGCAGCAGATCGCGCGGATTTCTACAATATTTAACGCAGTTTAAATTACTTTGCTTGTAGGTAATATTGTATGCATCCCTCTCACCAAACACCAAATACCTACAACAGAATTCGATGCCTTAGCTAAATGACCACGATAACGAGTACAGGTTTAGCTAAGGTGGGCCGCTCTATATTTACAAGTACGTCTTGATCAATTAACCATAATGTACGAAAGATACCCGTTTCGACCAAAGTAATTTTAGTCGTATTCAAATTAAGTTGACAACGATTTTTTAAAATACAATATATTATGTATATATTATTAACTATTTTTAAAAAACGCATTACACAATATAATATATTATTAGTTTTTAATAACTCATACCTAGTAATTTCGCCACATGTACATAAAAGTATACGTTTTTCGTTGTATTCTTGTCTTTCCTTCGTTTTTTTCATCTTTTGTTTTTTTTTTTTCGGAATTTCAACACTATTCGTTTTAATATATGTTTCTGTCTAGATATCGTTACGTATAATATTTAACCAACTTATGATTGACGGAGAGTTAGAATAAAAGTTTTTGTTGAAATACGAGTGAAACGATTCACACGTATTTTTTGTGAACTGTATGCCCGCTGAATTGCGTGTCCATAATGTCGGACTAAAAACACTGTCCTCAGAAATATATTTGTCCACTAGATAATCACAGTATTTAACTAATTTTTCGTCAGTTGGACATTCTGTCATTAAATCTTGTGTAAAGCAATAGGATACTTCAGCGGGTTCTAAAAATATTAAGCCAAAAGTATGTTGAATCCATTTATCAATACTCGGATTATTTTGGTATTTAGTTGCTAAACCATATTTTTGAACGTTCGTATACCAAGCTTGTGTTGAGTGAAAACGACAACCAATTATTTGCAATGAAGGCCAAATTTCATTGATTGCTAAATGAATTGCTTTTTCAAAGTCAATAGTAACAAATTTTGGTATAAAATCTAAGCCTAATTCTTTGCATTTATTTACTATCGATTTAAAGGTATACACATATGTTTCTAACTTTTTTGTCCGGAAGTAAAATATATATTAATGGGATGTAACGACCGTTTTTAAAACCATGTATACAAAACATTTGCTCAAAGAACTTGGCACAAATTCGGAACGTGCCGTCCATATAAATTGTTTCCACGACATTACATACAAATGTAAGGTTAGTTTTACAAGAAAAAATTATTATATTTTTTAATTTTATCATTTAGAAACACAAATGGTCAGTTTTTTGTAGTAAAAGTGGTTTCTGGTGTATCTAGAGCCATATGTGCTTCAGTTATGGTAGTCGGAATCAGTGGAAAAACTTCACGCATATAAATAGTTAATAATGTATACATGATATATTATACATATTATATTATTTAAAAATCATTGCCAATTTAATTCAATAACGACTAAAATGGCTTTGGTCGGAACGGATAAGGTTGATTTTGGGTGAATGGGCCGCACATCACATATGTACATATGTATAAAAAAAAAAAGCTGCCCTAGGATAATGGGAACGGGTGCGGCCACTGTTATAGGTAATTTAATGTATACCTGTAGACTGTACGCAACGATATTGCGCACAGTTAAAAATAAAAAAAAAGAACATCCTTGTAAAACCATAAGCTTCTTCGCTCCACTCAGATCTAAAATAAAATTTGATTTATTTTGTTACAAGACAAAAAAAAAAAAAAAATGTAAACGTACCTAATGTACGTATTTAATGGGTATTTATTATAAAGGATAATATTTAAAAAATTAAAAAATTTGAAAATATCAAACTGATGATACCAATGATGTACTAGTACCCAATGATTTTTATTTTCTTGTGTTTTTGGAAATTACGTTTGCTTATATCATCTATCAAAGATCTTTAGTGTGGTGGTTTTTGTTTTTTTTAAAAAAAAAAAAAAAAGTAGGCAGTAATAAATAAACATGCGTCAATCATTACATTATAATATGTAGTACTCATATTATATATACTTTGTAATATGTATAAAATATATATATTATACATTTATGAACAATATATTGTACACAAACGGGACAGTTTGCTGTCTACCATCGACGCGAGTGAAACCATTAACAGCCATCCCACGAGTAAAGTCTATAATCAGGATAGGTATGTAATAAATAATTTCAGATTTGTAATCCAAACAAATTGTTTTAATTCTTGTACCTAGTTTTTATTCTCAGCTACGAGAAACTTATTCAGAGAAGAGCTCAGAAAACCCTTCCTAAATAACTTATATCGCAACATTGGTCCCCCGACCACGTTAAAATTTATATATGAAAAAAAGATTGTGGCCAAAGAAATATTAATTGTTTAATTACAAATAAACAACAGCTTACAATGCATCTAATTATAACAGGCATTGTTTAACTCGTTGAGATTAGAGCTACAATCATAATAGTATAGTAACAGCCGTTTTACTTATTTTATATTAAACGTAAATTATTACTTTTAGAAAAAAAATAAAATCAATAGAATTTTTTTAAAACGTAAACTGAATAAGTATATATAAGTATTATATTTATTTTATAAACTGTATGGATGACGAGTATCAGTGGAGTTAAGATTATTTTAAAGCTTTTGACTATTGTGTTACTAGTTTTATTTTATGTAACTAATGAAAAAGAAAATATAAATAAATATATTTTATTCAATTTTAATTTTAAGGGTAATAAATTACTCTTAAAATAAAATAAGTAAAATAGTAATAACTATATTATAATGATTGTAGTTCTTAAAAGGCCTAACTGCTGTTAGACTGTATGCAATTATGCAATAAGCCTGAAAAAGTAGGCCGTTTGGAAAATTAATAAGTAGTTCCCCATAACAAAGAGCCTAGTCTTTTCGCAAAAAGGCTAATTTTCCATGTGGCCTGCGACGTATATACACACACACACACATACGCTTGTATTTGTTTTTAATTGGGCAGCTTTGTCTAATATTATGAATATTATTAAATCGTTCCAAATATTAATGCTTGCACAATGTTTATAAAATGGCTATAAGTGATAAAGTATGATTATTGATACTAAATTTTAGTAATTTGACCCAATTTTTATTTGATAACATACTTGTACATGTTAAGAATATGTAAGAATATAAAATATTTGGATGCAAGTATTATAATCACAATCACAAGTTCTTAGGATTAGAAAATAATATGCTTTTTAAAACAATTTTGTTTTATAAATTAAATTTGTTTTACTCCATAGTGGTTTAAAAGAATCATTCAGAAAAATAAATGCAATACATTTTTAAATTATTTAACTATGATAGTACATCTCTAAAATACTAGAGTAAATTTAACTAGCTTCTTTTTCTAGCTTTTAAAACAAATCTTTAATAAGATCATAAGTATTCACACAATTATTTAACATTTAAAAGTTAAAACTAAAATCATAAGTTAAAAAATTTTAATTTTAAATATGTAAAAGATATAATTTAAACAATATTAGTATTTTTGTTTTAAATTGTTAACAATATATTGATGATTATAAACCAGGTTTAAATATTTTTTTAAAAACAGCCACCCTTGAAAATTTTATTAAAATAGTATGTACTATGATTATCATATGCAGTAGCCAGCAGCTACTGCCATTTATTAATATATAACTAAGAATAAAATAGATAGATACATTAATTTTCTGTTGCAAATGGAAGAAAGTAAGGATTTAGGAAAACTGTAAAAGTAAATGAACATAATACTTAAATATGTATTTACTTTAGGACTAAGAGTTTTATGTAAAAAATATAAAATAAAACGCTATCATTAATAATACAAAGCAATATATTGAGAAATAATAGCTTAGGTATTGAAAATATTTTTAAAATTTGAAATCAAAATAAAAACCGAAAAGGAACACAAAAATAAAATAAATATAATGTACGTATAATAATAATATAAAATTTTAAATTAAACAATAGCTTTAAAGCTTATTAATATGATGAATTTGTGTTATAAATATTGATTAAAAAAAAGCAAAACATTCTTTAAGTGTGTAAACTACACAGTAAGTTATTATCATTTTAATGTGTGACCTACAATCTTACTTTATCTTTAATTCCAGAATTGTTACCAAGGTACTTGATTAAATTATTTTACAGATTCAAAATTGGTGAAAACAACAATTTATTTTTACAATTTTTAAATAATATAAAATATTAATCTATTTTTTTTTTCATTGACCCACAATGTATTATTCTTTTTTAAAATATAATTTGTTATTTGTATGTGTTTATCACATATAGATACATGAAAATAACTCTGTAAGTCACACACTAATAAGAATGGCAAAAGCAATTATAATTACAAATTAAATTAACTAAAAATTATATGGGGAATTCAATAAATAAAAAAAAAAGGTTATCATTAGGTGGGCAAAAAAAAAAATTATATAAAACAAACTTGGCTATATAGGTAAATATTGCGGTACATCACATCAAACATTTGTGGCAGGCTTAATACAAATACAATTCATACACCTTTAAATGTTCACAACATAATAAGTTTAAGCTAGTCAATTAATCTTTCTTCAGGTTCCCAGCGAATATAAAACAATCATAATGCATTCTTTATGTATATAATATATACAAATGAAAAAAAAAAAGTAAAATTACAAAGATCTTTAAACCTAGCAAACAACCATAACAGGATAAGTGACCAGTTTAAATTTCCGTGCAAAAAAAATTAATATAATATTAATCAAAAAATTGTTATTGAATTTAGAAATATATTTTCTTGATTTTAATTATTTGGCCATGTATTTAAACAAATTATGACATTGATAGTATAAACAAAAAATTCTGGTACATCTACATCTGATTATTATTATAATTATGATTATAATTATCTATCTATAATTATTTTACATACAACTACTATGACATATTTAAATATATTGTAAATAAAAATAGATAGCAATTAAAAATCTTTATAACAAACAGGTATAAAAAAGTATCATTAATTTCTCACAATTAAAATGTTTTAATTAGGGTAGTATGTTCAAGTAAATACATTTCACCAAACATAAAATAGCATTCAATGCAATATTGTCATTAAATTATAATATAATAATTATACTAAGTGATGTTATAATTCAGTAAAATAAATAAAGGCTGCCTGCATATATATATAATAATATTCACTTTTTACAATAAATTTGGACTCAGTGAATGACAAAACAAATATTATTTAAATATTAAAATGAGTGCACAGTTTTATATTGTTTAATCTACATGCACCATTTTCTTAATTTAGGGACTATTTAAAGTTCATGACCACATGGGTTATAGTGATTTTGATACTTTATCACAATTATATAATCTAGTATATATATGTTTAAGTAACCATATTAGCTGCCTATAGTACATTAAAAAAATAAATTTTAATGGATAATAACTTTTTGAAATAATTCATATAAATTGTTTATTAATTATTATTGAGAATAATAATTAAAAACTATGAATTTTACAGTTAGAAAATAAAAATTATAGATAAATGGCATCCAACAATAAATGCATAACACCGATTTTATCTTTTATGCATCAATTTTTTTTTTTTTTTTTTTTTAATAGACTGAAAATATGTAATAATTAATAATCTATCATAATTGTACAATGAGTTAAATTAAATAATCTAACCATGAAAAAAAATATTTTGTTGACATTTATTTCTCTGGAGTCATAATTATAATTTTAAAAACTAAAATATGATCAACATTGAATTAAAATTTAATTTAATATATATATAAATAACTAAAAACTTCATTATTTATTCCCATAGTCATTCTTAAACTTGATGTTAAAGATACTTAAAGAGAATACAAATAGCACATTTAGATATAAAACACATACAGATAGTTAAAAATAATTCATATAAAATATTAAAAATAAGCTTGTTATTTGAGATGTTTAATTAACATTAATATTATATTTTACGTCACGGCATCAAAAATTAGAAACATGTGTTCAAGATAATACAAATTGTACTTTTTTCTTCGGATTTTTAGTTTGTAATTTGACAAGCTTATTTTTATTATAATTGTAATAATTTATTGAAATAAGTGTAAACAAAAATTAGTTTTTAATTTGGTAACAATGAATAATTTCACAAGCGAAAAAGTGATGATGATAATAATAATAATAATAATAATAGTCTAATTTGTTGAATAGGGTCAATGAAATCTACTTATGAAATTATAAATAAATAGGATTACTTAAATATTAGCCACTAATTGCGTATAAGTAAGATGCACTTGATAAATAAATATTATATATTAACTTAACAAAAAAAAAAATTGAATTAACACAGATGTGTAAAATTTGTAATAGTTTAGTCCATCAGCGACAAATCCAAAATAATTTTAAAAAACAAGATAGAATGACTAAATATAGATTACCGACTGCATAGTGCTGGTTAACCAAAGCTGTGTTCGCCCAAAGCATTTTGTCTGTATTGAAACTAATTAAATATTCTGTAAATTTAAAAGTTGAATAAATATTATCTTAAAATTACATTTTGGAAATAATTTAATAGTAGTTAAAATATGATTGATTAAAACCACAGTATTGAAGTAAAATACTAACATATTAATCATTATTATAGTACTATTTAGTAAATGTACTTGAACTTTTAATTTAAATCATCAAATTACCTTCTTTTTTTCTTTTTTCTTTTTAAGGAACGATGGTGTACGAATTCCTTTCTTCTTCTTTTTCTTATCTTTGTGCGATGAATCCTCAGTAGAAATTTCCTTAGTTGGAGATCCCTAAAAATAAGTATTTTTTAATTTTAATGAGACAAAAGATAATATATAAATTATTTTGTACCTATTTAAATTTAAAACAATTAAATGAGTATTAGTTATGTACCTTAAAAATAAAAACAAACAAAATATAAACGTACCTCTTTACTGCTAGAAAATGTACTTTGGTGGGCATCAGATTGATCTCCATTGTAAGTATTCTCCCCTAAAAGTGAAACATAAAGTTAGACATATAACTGTTAAATTAGTATATAAAAAAAAAACCGTGCCATTACCGGCCTTAGATCTTATTCATATTAAAACAATTATCTCTACTCCCCTTTCAAATTAGGTTTTTACAATGTTTTAAATACTATTCAGATAATAATTATATGTGAATTTCAAATCAAAATCCTAGTTCCTAAATGAATCCGGCAAATTCACAAACGTTTTCAGAACAAATGGGTCCACGTGGTCAAATATTTGATAAAATGTTTAACTGTGTGAACTAGGCTAAAAGCACTTTTCCGCCAGAGTAAACCGGTTTAATTTACTGATCTCAAATAATGATAATAGTTCAGTGTAAAAATAAACCGATTTGGTTAGAAATTCGTGGCACTAATTGGTTTAGCGTTTATCCCCTCAGTAATTCTCATTATCAGTTATCACATAACATCGGTTATGCTCATCATATTATTGCCGTTTCAATCTTAAATAACATTAAAATTATATTAAAAGATTACATTCTATGTAAAAATTGATAACACTAAGTGATAACAGATAACACGGAGTATGTCAGATTTGAGATTGAGACAGATCGGGATCGATATTTTTCTACCACCGTACTACAGCGATCGAAAAAAACTAAACCTGTGTATCTCAACTTTTAACCGATTTAGTCCAGCGAATTACTTAAAAGTACCAGGTTTACTTTTCAAGAGGAAATATAAATCGGTTTACTCTGGCGAATATATTAATGTTGGTAAAACCGGAAAATCGTTCACAATATAGAACCGTAAATAAAATGACAATAGTTATCAAATATCAAGTAATCGGCTTTTATCGAGTTTTCAAATATTTATTGTTTTATACATTTTTTTTTTTTTATATCATTAAAATTATTTTTGTTACGAATTTTATTCAGTTACAGCTGCTTCGCCAATCAGTGTAATAACCTACAAACATTCCGTACAATCTAATTTTAAATGAGTTTTTTATACGATTCAACAACTCGAAAAAAAAAAATTATCATAATTATCATATACAAAACCACTTAATTCAAAATCAAGTCAATAAATAGATCAATAATTATTTCATGTAATTATAACAAAATTAATAGAGTGAAACTGTAATAAATACCATTCAATGGTGCACCAAATAAGGTTTAGATGATATACATTATATAAACATGCAATTATTTAAATCACAGGACATGGATTTATATTTTAAATACACAATTTGTTTGTTTGTTGTATTTGATTACATCATAAATCCTAACGAAATGTAAAATTCTTATTCCATTTATCGGTTTATACAAAACACAATCTATTTTAATGATAAAATATTTTTTGTTGCCCCCCCCCCCCCAGAAATATTCAGAGATGAATATAACAAAGCATACAAACAAATCTTAAAAATGAATTTTGATGAAAGATCAAGCCAAGCTCTACTAATTTGGTAGAAGTGGGGAAATATTCTAAGAATAGAGGAACCAGATTGCTGATAAACTAACTACTATAAGTAGAACTTGAAAAAAAAGCTACTAATTACAGAATTATAATTACTATATTATTGTTTTTACCTTTGCAATGATATGATTAGAGTAACAATTAATATACTCCAAATACAAGGGAGTAAGAAAGATAAATGTTCAGGTTTTTATCAATGCACCTAACTCAAAGTTTAAAAGTAATATGAGATATGGACAATTGTTAAAATACCATTTACTATTAGAAACAACAAAGCTTGGAAGAAATGGATAGATAGAATACAGGAATGATATTGGAAATTATAGGTTGGAAAGTTAGAATTATAGTTGAAAATTGGTTAATTTATTATTAGATTAAGCAAACAAAAATGTAATTGTACTTGTTAACATTTTTTAAGCACTTTTATTAACCTAATAATCAATGTGAAATTATTAAACATACATATATAGTAAATTAATGAATAAAGTGCAGTTATCTAGTTTAACTAAACCATATACATAACAAAGAAAACCATAATTCTTAAAACTCATACTGTGGATACCTAAAATAAATTCTTGGATCAATAAAAATTTTGAAGTTATCATTATATTATATTACCTACACATAGTTATTTTTTTTAAGTATGTCTCAATTAACATATTATTTTTGAACACATTAATTCATACTGTAATAAACTAAACACAAACATTTGTAGATAATTGTTGTGTAATATTAAAATAGAAATACAAATGTACAATAAATACTTTTATGTATGTAATGTAAAATATTATAAAAAAATTAAAAACTTAGATAATGTAATTTTCAAATGGTTGTTTGTGATCTGCACCAAAAATGAAATCTATTTATATAACAATTGGTATAAAATAGTAATATACAAATTAAAAGAGAAAATAAAAACAAATAGTAAAATTTAAACTATGTAAGAAATTCTTTTAAATGTGTATAATTAAAACTTTAAAAATTAGAATACTGATTATAATTCATGATTTTGATACAAATCATTAGTATTAATTCTGATAGGAGGAGGTTCTGGTGATAAAAAAACATGTGTCCAATGAGGCGTTACAATCATTGGATCATAATCAAAACAATTATAAGAATTTGGAACACAATTACTTGTTAAGTATTCATTATTATTACAAATTTCTTGAACATTAATCCTATCAGCAGAAGATGAAATCCACATAGGTTTAATTGTCGTATTACTCATAACATATTGTTCTTGTGCTAAAGTATTATTAAATACAGAAATAAAACAATTAATATTTATTATGCATATGGAGTTAATAATCAACTCTTAAAAGATTTCATAAAATTCAAATTTTTCCAAGCTCAAACTTAAATTGATCAAACAGCAGTCAAATAATTGTTAATAATAAAATAGTATGAATGTATTTAAATAATAAAATCCACATACCTTCACTTAAAACAAACTCAGCTTGATCAGGTTTTGATACTGATTTCCTTTCAACTTGTAATACTCTTGATTCTACAGAAGTATTAAAATAATAAAACATATATTATTGTATACAGTATATTAGTATTGTTTACAGTTTTTAAAATAAATATATTTAATTTATTTTTGAAAATTAAAGAACTCCATGCAACAACCACTAAAGTCTACTTTCTTTTAAAAATCAGTTTTTGGCAAATTAGAATACAGTTTTTTCCCTTTTCAATTTTATATAAGATAAGTTCAATTATTATTTACAGAAATATAGGTTAAACTTGTCTGAATAAACATTTCAAGCAAAAAACTAGTCAAGTCTGAACTTATCCAGTTTTTTGATCAAAAGTGATTACTCAGTGTAAAATCTGATAATTTCTCACATTTTAAATAATATACTATTAAATTTAATAGGTAATCGTATTTTTATCAGCAAAAAATTTGGGAAATCTGTTTTCCAGAAAAATATTTTATTTGACTTAGTAATAAATCATAATATCAACACAAATATTTGAATAATGTAACTAACCTTTTAAATTAATATTATTATTCTAAATTAGTTTTTACTATTAACCACAAATATTTAAAATTAAAATTCCAATAAAGGAGCAAGTTTATGATCAAGAAATGACCAGTAGGGAGCAGTTTAATGAGTGAATAACTAATGAGATAAAAAATAATGCCAACTCCAGAAATTTTCAAAGAAAATATTTAAAGGTCATTCCATTAACGAATTTTAAAATGTATTGAAGTTAACAGAGGTCATATTTAACAGTTACTGTAAACAATGTTTATTATCTGATAATAATTATAAAAAAATTCAATAAAAACAACTGAATTTTTTTTTTTTATATTTCTTACAGTCAAATTAGTCATATTTTTCTGATAGCATCATTTAATTGGTGCTTAAATAAAAAATAATTTACTACATTGAAATCCCTGTTAAACATACATATAAATTTATGTCACACCAAAATTATGATTTTGGACTTGATAAACCAAAAATAGCAGTGATAATGATTATTTTTAGAAAATATGGAGTGACCTCTTATTTTGAATGAATATTTTACAAATAAAACCAGTAAAACCAAAATTTAAAATGTACTCTTAAAAAGCCACATATAGAGTAACAAACTGTTAATTGGCCAGTCTTTTCTAGTACGCCTTGTATACAATATAATTAATAAAACAATTTTTTTTTAGTTTTATTCTTCATGAACAATTTTAAATTCTTTTAGGAGCAAAGAAGCTTTGGTTTTACAAAGATGTTTATTTTTTTTTTATCAGTGCGCAACATTTCTACCAGCAATTTCGTCCTAATTTTTAATGATAGAAATGTTTCTAAAGGAAAATTTCACTAGGGAGGTACTTTAAAGAGATCTTTTGATTTTCCTTAGTTTTCCATGTATACATTAATTACTTACATATAACAGTGGCTGCACCTGTCCCCATTATCCTAAGACATCTTTTTAAAAGTGGAATTGTCATGTTGTTGCATGGGACCCTTTAATTATGATTTTAAAGATACCTATGTATAAAATATGTCAGGAACACAAATATTTTTCAATTAATTTAATTAATTTGTTAGATATTCTATCACAATAAATTGTATTTGTTCAAATTTTCCGTCAGGAAAAAAAGTAAATACTAAAATAATTTAATACTTTGAATAAATAATAATGAATACAAGTGGTAGGTTTCAATTCAAACTGAATAAACAATTCCTATAATAAAACAATTGCTCTCAGGTAGAACCACACCAAATACAAATCAATCAAAAAAAGTGGACACAAATAGTAGGATAGGCGTTATTATCAGGCAGATAGGCTGTAATATGTTTGTCTGTATTTTTTTGTATTATTAACAGTAGTTAACACTGTTTGTACATTAATTGTATTTGCACTTTAATAGAAGTTGTTAAATTTAAAATTTAATCAAAAGTAATTTATTTGAAAGTATGCAGAAAAGAAAATAACATTTTACCTATTACAGTAGACTCCGCTTTATTGGGACACAACGAAGCTTGTTATTTTGTCTCAATAAAGCGGTTGTCCCAAATAATCTGAAATAAAAAAAAAAACATAAAAATATGTTGGTAGTTAGTTACTGATTCAATAATGAAAATATATAAAATAATAATAATTTTGGTGGTTGTAATCTAATTTTGTTGAAAATGTCTTTTGAGCATCATTATTATTTCAAAACATTGTTATTGTACACACCACACAAAATTAATAACTGCACACTGAACACACATCGCATTTGAACATCATAATTATAATATTAATTTTATTTAATACTTGCTACCTAATAATTTAATTTGATAATAAAATGTTTATTAATATTTAATATTGTTTGATTATTGATCATAATTGATATAATATACTGGATAAAAAAACTCCCAATTATTTGGTTTCATGGCCCAGATAAAGGGTGAATATTTACACTAAATTTGCCTTGATTAACTGATAACTCTTTTAAGCGGAGTCTACTGCATTTAAAGTCTACTGTATTTGTGATTACTTCAAACTATATTTTTTTAATTTTTGCAAACACATATAAATAAATTGTATTAAATAATTATAAGCTTTTTAAAATTAAAATTAGAATAATATAACATTATTATCTTTTTGGAAAATAATTGTTGTAACAATAAAATTAAAAGTGATTAGATTAAAATTGATGACAGAAGCAGAGAATTGACATAATAATGGTATAGGCATATTCTCTAAAAATATTAAATACTATAAAACTAACCTGTTCTACTATCATCATCCGTTTCACTAATAATAAATGCTTCAGTTTGTCTAGTTGGTGAAAAACTATCTAATTGTTCATTATTGTCAATTATTTGATCCTTATCTATAAAAGAGGTATACATTTAACAAGAGAAACAATAACATTTTATGTAATAAAAATGTAATTTATAGAAAAATTTACCAATTGTACTTCTTTCAACAGCATTTTTATAATATTCAATTTCTTCATCAGTTACAGCATCAAATGGATTTTTAGCATATGGTGTTTTATAAACCGTAGCATTGTGTTGATAATTTCTTTGTATTATACCTTTTGAGGCTGCACCAACCAGAATAACTTGATCATTGTTAGTATTTAAATTAGCTTCCTAAGTTTGAACAAATCATAGTTATCAAAAATATGAAAATAATATTAATTAAATTAGTACTTGTAACTTTTTGGCTTCTTCCCAAGAGACTCCATCTAATATTTGGGACTGAGGTCCAGAAGTAATTTTGTCAGCTCTACGATTTTCTTTTATCTAAAAATTTGATGTTATAATAAAAAAAAAAAGGACAAAAAAACAGTTTTAATTAATAAAATAATTATTTATTTACTTGTTGTTGTAGTTTTTTAAATTCTTTTGGATTAGTATTTTTTGGAACAAATTGCAAAGGACCTTCAATTTTAAAAGGTGTGCTTGAATTTGGAGATGCTTCAGACACCCACTAAAAAATTATTACTATTTTTTAAAATTTAAGTAGTAGACAATTATGAATTCTAAATATTTACTATTTAATTGTTTATTTATCATTTGCAAATATCTTTACAAAAACAAAAAAATTAATTCATATAACTAATTTTTTATTTAATTTTGTTAATATTTTTAAAATTGTTTCTATGTTAAAATGTTTAATTTTGGACATACACATTTAGTAAAAATGCTAATATTCAAAACCAACATATTTTTAAATGTTAATACAAAAAATACAATATACACAAAACATACTATAACTATATTGTTAACCAAACTGTTTTATTTATACATTTATATATTTATTCAGTGATGAATATCATAATATGAATTAAAATGATACACATATAAATATAGATTTCCTAAGATTAATAAAAACACTAAACTCTATTCAAAATAACTTTCTAAAATGTGGTTTTATTTAATCAATACAGAATGTTAATAATAAATATCATGGCTTAAGGAGTTATTAAAAAATAATTTTCAGTTAGTTTACATTAAATAAACACCATATGAAAGACCCAAACCAGTAAATCAAAATAAATGTGTAATAATTTATTAGCATATATTATAAATAATAATTTGATTTTACATCATTGCAATTATAAAAATATATAATATTTCAATAAATTCAATTACAATAATGTATAGCTTGCTAGCAAAGCGTATATTATAACAAAAATGTTCTAAAGCACTTAATCTTAAGTGTAATTAAGTTTTCAAGAATGTTAAAAATTACTGTAAGCCCAAAATAATGGCTGATAAAATATTTTTATAAAAATCAAAATATATTTAAAATACTATCTTAGATTAATTTAACAATGTAAAAATGTTAGTATAACATCACCATTAAAAGAAATGTTAACATTTGACATTTGATATACTACAAACACATGTATAAATTTACTTGAGATAAATTAAAACTTACTCATTAAAATTGTGAATAAAGGAATACATAAAAAATAAAAATGAATTAGTTTTCTACCTTCGTAATTTTTTTAGGATCTGTAGTGCCAGTTTCTAGAATTTCTACTTTTTGGTAAACATTAGGTGAATTTAACCATTTAGATCTATCAGTTGACTTGCGACCATCATAATATTTTTTCCATTGTCTATTTAATATAAATAGTAAAGTTACAATATATATTATAACAAAATACAACAGATTTGTTTGTAACATACCCATTTTTGTACAATTCTTCTTCTTCCAAAAGATAGCCAAGTGAAGAAACTGCTGGTGGTACTTCTACATCATTACGAGGCCGTGGAGGATCTCCTTTAATAAGTGGCTGCCGATATATATAACCCGTACGAAAACCCTAAGAAAATAATCAATTATTAAAACAAGTGATAATATTTGTATCAAATTAAATTGTTAGTACAATCACTGAATTTTCTAATAATAAAGAACTTTTAAATTAAATTCTATGGTCTAGTAAATTACTAAATGATGTTATAAATGTACTAATGTTTAACATACTGCATTGTCTAACATCCTCATTAAGGCTTCAAACTGAATTCCACCCAATCTCCAACGTTTATCTGTAACAGCAGCACCAGCTGGTAATGTGGCAAGTACAATACCTTCTGGTGGAGACCTAGCAGAGTCATAAATAACTTTGCGTTGTTCATCTGTCATTGTTATAATGTTGTCTAATCCCAAAGGTAACACTTTTAGCTAAAACATTATTATAAGAAATATATAAATACCTGTACAACTAATTGTTTTTATTAAATTTGATTTACCTGGGTTTCACATGCCGTAACAACATTATATGCATTGAAAAATGCTTCTTCGATAGATTCTCCACAACATACAGCGCCATGATTTGTGAAAAATATAACCTAAAAATAATAATGGTATCATTGATGACTTATATGTTGAGTATGATAAAATAGATAAAATAAAAATTGAATTATCAAAAATGTATGATTTAAACAGATTGGATAGAATTATGAATAAATAATTCTATGATGGAGGCATAATCTAGGAGTAGCAGGTAGATTAGGAAAATAATACAGAATATATTTAAGGTTTGTTGAGACAGTGAGAAAAAAAAACAATGAAATAGTCGAGAATAATGATTGGGAAAAGTTAAGGTAAAGAAATATCCAATGGCTAAAGGTATGAGTGCATGTAGAGTATTTAGAGAAATGGTAATAAACAGATAACGAACAAAGAGTAGCTGACCATACTTGAAGGATAAAGGCAAAGGGGAAAAAGATTACTAACAGATAATTAACCTTACAATACCTTATTAATGGGTCCTAAAGATCTTGCAATTTTTTCTTTCTCATCTGGATCTATTGTAAACCCAGGAAAACCATAATGGGACACATCACCAATCAAAGCACTTTCTTTACTTATATGCAATAAGCCACACCGCAAAGATGATACAGCCAAAACAGGTCCTCTGTAAAGAAGAATAATTAATAGTATGACAATAAAATACTTATAGAAGAGTTAACATACACTTGTACATCAATAATAGCTTTTAAATCTGGTCTAGCAGCATAGATAGCAGCGTGAAGTTGAAATGTTGTGATATTTACACCAAAGTTTGTTGTTCCAGATTCCATAACATGGCCTTGCATATCTACTTTAATTAAACTAGATGCTGTTACTTCATTACACAATAAACCATATGGATTGATTAAAAAATGTTCTTCTTCTTGGTTTAGCCTAGCCTAAAAATCCAATAAAAAAAAAATGTATATACATTTCTAATTTCTGCTATAAGGCTTTTAAACATAAATATCTCAATTCCTAAATATCTAAATAAATGAATGATAAAAAAAATTAATTAATTAATAATTACAGAAACTTGGTTGTGAATTCCTTGAGTCCAGCCATACAAATCCATTAGTCTGAACACTGCAGCCAATTTGCATCTGATAATTTTTTCACCTTTTACATATCCCATACTATCCAAACCACGAATGTCATTGATTGGAACCACACAATTTGAAGAAGCTACAAATTATAATTAATTAATATATTGAAACTATGAATAAATATTAACAATATTATTTTTAAAAGAAAAATGTAAAATATTTTTGAACAAAATACAAACATTTAGACTGCCGTCCACCCATCATGTCTGTAATTTGTTGCAATAGTCCTACAGGTACAGAATTTCCATCTTTCATTTGTACTTCAATTATTCTTTCCAGCTCTTCACGAAACAAACGTGAATTCATAATCATTTCTACTCGTTTGCGTCTCTCCATTTCTTTAACATCCTAATTCACAATAAAAAAAAATTATAATTTACAATTTATATGATTTACTCTATATCTTACAGCATCAATATCAGCTGGTCTCATTTTTCCACGTTCATCATCCTCATCATTTTTAATATCAGCATACCCATTGCTATGAGGAGTTTCAGCTTCTATTTCGGTCATCTTTTGAATATTATTGATTATTAACCTATAAATAAAATATTAACAATATGTTTTATAGATAAATGTATATAATAAGAATTTATTAAGTATAGAGAAACAAATTTAAATAATTAGTAAGGTAAAGCCAAGAGGTATACCTCCATCAAATCAAATTGAATAGAAAACATAATATTATAAAACTGAGCTACTTAGCACCTTAGGGGATAACTTGCACCATAACAAAATTTTGATATTAATGATCATTATAAGTAGCCAGTAGGCATTAACTAATCTGGATTTATATTACTTGAATTTCCCTAACACCAATACTAATTGTTTTTGAACTAACATTAATCAATAAATTTCCCTCCATTTATCGCAAATACAAAAGATAATGGTCAATATGTAATATATTGCTCAAAATTTTGGGGCATTTCATTTAAAAAAAAAAGGCTAAATGTTATTAATGATATTGTACTGTTTGTAGATTAAGGAACACTATAACTTGTAATGGATTATTTATTTATTATGAAAAATATATAATAAAACTAAAATCTGAAAATGTATAATTTTGTACCAAAAAATTTTAATTTTTTTTTATATTTAATACTTGATGAAATATTTTAAATAAATGTTAACATTTTATTTTAGTATGCCAAACATACATAAAAGGTCATTGGGTTGTAGGCTTTATCATAATTACTCTGAACAAAGAATACTATAGATGGTCAAAAAAGAATAATATTATGTATTACAAATGGAGTGATGTTATGATGAGAATAAAGCCACCAATACTAGTGAAAAGAGGCTATTTATGGTACATGAGATAAATTAATATACAGAATAAATATGTAGGAACTGAAAAGTGATATTATTATGTTAAAAAAGTATAATGCTTTTTGGTTATCTTGACTACCAATAATAGTTAAAATATAATATAATATTATATTAAATAACAATTATAAAAAAAATTCAGTTATCACAACTACATATATTTCCACGTTATTGCTGGATTGCTAGTAAAGTGTACTAAAATAAAATATATTAATATACAATACAAATAAAATAATGGTAATTTTACTGCTTTCTACACTTAAGGCGGGTTCACACATGTCAGTTAAAACTGAACAAGTTATGAACGTGTGAATTCTTGTTTCAGTATGACTGAATCATCAAAATTAATTATTATTCTATTAAAACTAATATATTTTTGAAAACTGTATATAAATCTAAACATCTATAACTTTAAAATGAAATAAGTTATAAAAACATATTATTAAAATTACTTTTACAATAAATGTTTAAAATTGAAAAACAAGATAATTAGTACAAAGTAACCAGCTTTTACGATATAATTTAACTTAAGGTATCTATTCCTGAAATTATATTGAATTTCATTAAATAAGATACCAATGACATAGCCAGGGAGCTATACTATGGATATGGAAGCCACCCATATAAGCCATACAATAGTTTTACACATACCTTTATAAAATAAATGGATTTTTTTAATAGTTTATAGACTTCTTAATATAATTATTACTCCTCTAGAAAAATAAAATATCCAAAAATATAAAAATCCAACCATACCATTACACACCCATGTAATTAAGTCACTAACAATAGATAGATAAATAATACACAGTTTTTAGTTGAATTCATATGGTTACCTATGCTGAAATAATTAAATCGGCATAAATACTAATAATGGTTATACTCTGGTTGGGTTATATATTTGATAAAACAAATATTTTAGCAGTATTTAATAATAATAATTGAATAACAAAATAAAACATATTTATTAAATTTTAAGACTTCAGAAATCTAAACATTAATCTTAATATTTGAAAACAGGTTAGTAACAGTCCACAGTAGTTTTTTTTTTTTTTAATAACACGGTAATTAATATGTGTTTTTTTATGAAAATTAAAATTTATCAAACCTAAAATTATCTGTTCAAATAAAAAAAAAAAAAACATCCAATACATCTAACAGGTGTGCCACTATTGTAGGTGATGAGAATTTGGGAAGGTAAAATTGTATACATAGTAATTTAATTTATATTTGCACACAGCAATTTCCTTCCCTTCAATTTGTGCTACAGAAAAAAGATTGTGAATGAAATTTAAATAAACCTTTTTTGAAATGACACCATTGATACAATTTTCATCAAAATTTGAACTTGGACATTAAATGCATACAAAAAAAAAATCCAACATGCATTTGTTTTTTCCTTATTTCGGTAAAAGGGGAAAAAACAATTTTTTTTTTCGACACACTGGTTTGAACTCTGGGATCCTTGATCACCTAGGGTGATTACACCCAAATTTTCTTTTTTTGACTACAAAGACTCATAATGAACCTCCAATTAAATTGTCAAGCACTTCTGTTAAGTCTAACAATTTTACTACAAAGTACTTACTAAATAAAAATTACGAACAAAACTCGTAAAATTAAAATGTCTATAAAAAGCTTAAAAATGGTTCAAATGTTTTTGAAAATTTTACCATGTCTAGAAAAGGCAAATATTAGTTTTCTGTCCAAATTTCAAGTTTCTACAAAATTAAAAAATAATAAATCCATTATTTTTGTAAATTTCCCATTTTTCTTACGTTTTGTATTGGTTTTTCCCAGATATTATGAAATACCACTTGGTAAATCAAAAAATTGACCTCCCAAAAGTATCATCTGGACAACATTCCCTTTTAGAAATGGTGCCGAGCGTATACATTTGCGCAAGATGTTTGATAGGATTTTTTGAACATAGCATAAAAAAAAATAAAAACAAACATCTTAATAAAACCAATACATTCTTCGGTACACTCAGAATCTAAAAATATGTATCATTACATTTTTTCTTTGACAACCAAGTAAAACTGATGAACTTGTATTAACCAAATTACAACAAAAATAAAATAATAAAAACATTTATTGAATACAATTTTTTCCAAATTATTAAGAAAACTACAAGGTAAATAAAATATGTTTTCCCCAATGCATCAAATACAAAAGGTGTTACACTTGATGATCGAACCAAGATTTTTTTATTGGAAAATTTTTTAAACAGAAAAAATAAAACGCACACATCACGGTAAAACATGCTTTAAACCTAAAATGATCAATTAGTTTTTATCAAGTAAATAATAGCTAAAATTATTTATATTTATAAAGTATCTACGCCCAACATAATTACCATTTTTTAGATTTAAATTTAATTGGGTAGACAGTATTTTTATAATATGTAATATTTAGTACCAAGGTACATATATTAATATTAATTAAGGTATTGGTATACGTACGTTGTTAGTAATAAAAAAATTAAATAGGTATCCAGATAATATTGATAGATTTTTAATTTATAGTGATACTTAGTAAGCATAGGTAATTTTTTTTTTTAAATGATTACAATAAATTAACAGTTAATTAGAAATCTTATAAAGGTATTGCTTAAAGAGAAATTATATAAATTTTCTATGATATTTTCTACTAAAGACTACGTTAGAAATAGAAAGTAAAATATGTAGGCATTGTCTTAATTTGTATAGAACATTATAATATAGGTAGGTATATAATGGTGTTCATAAAATTAAATGATCATTTATGTTAATATATCATTATTACACTCTGACCTTATCAATAAAAAAACCTCGAAATAAAAACATTAAATATTTATTGTTATTAACTTCCTGATATAAAATAGGTTAGTTACAAAGTGGAAATCATTAGACTACCTAGTATCAAAAATAAAATAATTTGGTAAACAAAATAAAAACAGAATAATTTGACTATACTCATTAACAGATTGTGTTAATTAATTCTATTTATAACCTACATAATTAACAAAGAATAGTTTTTAAATAATATAGGTACCTATCAGCCTAACAGGAAAAATAAATTAAACCTGCTCTTGTTTAATATTAAAACTCCAATATTCTGCCTTCAATTTTTAAAAGAGTAGTAAAGACTTATTAATATTATTCAATAAAAATATAATATACCACTATTTTTCGTGACACACATGAACAGAATTTACATCTATCTGAACGATACTGGAAATAAGGATAGAGATACCAAAAACTTAAGTTTGTAATGTTTAATGCATGTTTACTGATAAAAGTTTTTCTATAGACAGTTTATTTTGTACCAA
Source organism: Cinara cedri (assembly GCA_902439185.1). Taxonomy (NCBI): domain Eukaryota; kingdom Metazoa; phylum Arthropoda; class Insecta; order Hemiptera; family Aphididae; genus Cinara; species Cinara cedri. Next base: position 341,631 of record CABPRJ010002397.1, read on the forward strand.
ATGGTTAAGCCTGAGCATAATAATTCTTCAAACTACTACAGTATCACTAGAGTGCCGCATTATTTTAAAACGTTGAACTACCTACTTTATGAAACAATTCATTTTAATTAAATATGGTCTTTTAAATTTTAAACTGCCCACCTAAAATTATATACAATATTGAATTGAGGTTATTAAACACGTTTCAGTACATTATGTAATATAAAAATACATAACAAATATTACGGTTTAAAATACTCGGATTTTTATTAAAAAAAATTGATCTAAAAATTACGCGTCATAACAAAAAAATCTAAGCACCTTCCTATCTAACAAATTATGTTAATATAGATATAATGTAAGTACTGATTAAGTTAGTGATGTATGGATAGCTATCGGTAATCATTTAATCATTATGAATAGGTTCAAAATTAATTTATCAAAAAACATATTGTTCGATTGTATTGTATTTAATATATATATATACATTTTTTTATTTATAAAGCCAATGGGTAGTTAATCTCTGACCTATTACAATCTAAGAACGTATATACATGACTACGTGAGCAATATTCATTCACAACTGACCAAGTGGATAAACATTTCATTATAAATTATAAATTGCCTATATTTTTTAATGCATGACTGACATAAATAATTAATGAGAGTTTATCATTAAAATAAAACAAAAACAACTAGGAAGTTACTAGGGATTAAAATTTAATCTGAATTATGTGAATATGTCTGTTTCACTATCTACTAAATAGACATTCAAACTTGTACCTATTTAAATTACGATAGAAGAAATAAAAATGCACGGTAGGTACCTATCAAAAAAAAAATACATAGGTAAATATTCATTTAGATAATAATTATGTACAATATATACATACCTACATGATATTACAAATATATAACTACAAGTAAGTAGATAAATATATATGTATGTAGGTATTACCTACCTAATCGTTATGAATCTGCATGAGAGTAATCGATTTGTTATATAATAAACTAATTCGGGTGAAAGTTTTAATATAAATAAAAAATAAAGTAAAAGTATACGTATGACCTTATATGACAAAACTATATTTATGTTTTTTTATTTTACAAAAAATGAAGTAGAATGATATCGCATAAATCAATTAAGTTAGTATACTCATCGATTACCTGCGACATTACAATACCGTTATCGTTGTTTAAACTAATGATGATTAAGTAATGTCATTTGTGTGTATATACATATGAATAGTGCATTTAATGAATACACCTTATCTATGGTGTAATAGGCACGTATCCATTTAAAGTGTACGTATAATAATAACACACTATTAATGACCATAAAATAATTAGTTTCCACTTTTGTAATAATTAAACGAGTATCTAAATACCTGCCTAATAAAATAATTATGTTTTTAACCTATTAAAAGTTGCGAAAATTACGTTGGTTAAGATATTTGAATTTAATGACGCGTAGATAGGTGAAATACAACAATATTAATATAACGCAGCTATCTATCTACCTGCACTTCATCATAAATACCTAGAAAATACAAAACGGGCACAGCTTACTACGAGTGGATAGATAGGCTGGTGTAGTGATGGCACCAATGACGGACGGCAATCGTGTGGCAATTGTTTCGGAACATAATAACAATACGGGGCACCCACCAGTAGATCCTATAAATTCCAGCGTTTGTTGAGGATTAACCAAACGTCGGGTGCAAAGGCCTATTGGAGATGGGTACGTACGGCAAGTGTTCCGGAAACGACACGACGGGCAATCATGTCGAAAGGGAAATGTAAAAACGGAAACAAAACAAACAACTGACGGGTGTTCGACACGGACATTTAGGACGCTATTATTTCCGGATAGGTACACCCGGGGCGCGGAGAAAAATCGTTAAAATGCGATCCACCGCTCCGGCCGGGTGCACGCGTATCGTGCGGATCATCGCGACAAAAATAATAATTCGTTCGCGAGCACGGACACACACCCCGAGGGCAAATTAAAACGCACGGCACCCTTAACGAACAGGCGACACAAAACGTATCGACTGGGTATCGTAAGTGGCGCGCCGTACAGTAACCCGTTCGGACATGGGCCGCCGGCAAACGTAAGTGTACGGGGGGGAGGGGGGGGGGCGGGAGAGAAACGGAAACTCGGGTCGATTGTCTGCAATAGCTTTCGTGAGCCGCCGATGTAAAAGATGCAATAGAGACCGTGCGAGGGCGGCGACGGGCGAGATTTGTCGCGCGGCGTCGACGGCAAAAGCGGACGGACAATGGGTACGTGCGAGTTTTCGGTGGCGCGCGCGGTAACGGGGACGGAAAAGCTATAGGTGTAGCGGCGGCACGGCAATTCGTCAAACACACCCACCTTCCGGCGGACAGTAACACTTACCAACGACCGGGAAAAAGGAAACGAATCGCCGGACGGACGGCGGCGACGGCAACACAAGCTCTGGACGCAAGCTCTTTCGGGAAGACGGGCAGCACGTCGTGGCGCGTACGGATATGGATGTGGCGGCCGACGGTCAAGATGACATTACCGAATAACGTCGAGCAGGAAAGAATAAAAAAAAAAAAATAAAAATAAAAATAAAACTAAAAAAACGTAAAAAACAATTTGGTGAGTTAACCAACGACAACCAACACACTGACGTCGGCGGTGGCGGGCGGTGACTGGCTACGCACACAGACACACGCACACACAAAGACACTCGGCAGACGCACGCACTCACAGACGACGCAGAATCGGGGCGCGCGCACGCACAAAAGGCTGAGGACGCACGCAGACGCACAACGGTACGAACGAGTAAAGTACGGGCGGCCAGGCGGCGGAGCGCCGACACAACGCGCGCGCACACACAGACGCACCGGGACAGGCGCACGCACGCGCGTCTACTCGACGACACGATCGAGTTAATGACTCCAAAACACGAACCGCAAAAACAAATGGAATCCGCCGCCGAACGTTACACCGGAGATACGCCCGTGCGTGCCTGTGTATTAGTGTGTCGCGTGCGCACGCGCACTATTCGGTATGCGGAGGACCGGTGATGGCGTGCAGACGAGTGGCGGTAGCCGCACGACGTCCCGATCCACGGTCGTTGGCAACACTGTGTGTGGACGTTAACTCACAGATATTATAATATCCGATATCGTAATAAATATCGGTGTTCGTATCTACGAGTTACGTCGACGCGTATCTGGACTGACGTCTGATGTACCTACACACATGCCATAAGCTATAATAGTATTCGAAACTAGGACAAAATCGTAGTTTATTTTTTTATAGACCAACGGACAAAATCTCTCGATTTGCATATCGATTTCCAAGTTGAAGTTTCTAAAGTTTCGATTGGTTATTAATTAAGCGGAACTTAGAAAAAAAAACTATTCACAATTGTCTTGGATTAGCCGGTTGCTTTGTTCGGTATCTACTTGCCAATTATTATAGTGACTACAATACTATATTCTCAGCAAGCCCGGATTGGGCGGGACACATCCCCTGGGGCAACGAATGTAATGGGCTCTCTGTGTCATAATTTATTAAATTAAATAGGTTAAATTTATATTAGAGGGCCCGTTTTAATATCAGGGCCCTTTATCCAGCTTAGGTACACGAAACTTGTTAGTGAGACCTTATTATAATAGTTACTAGCAGTGAAAATATTATTTTAGCTTTAGATTCTGAACGAAGAATATATATATATTGGTTTTATTACGATGTGTGTAGTTTTACTCAGTCCGTCAACAACTTTTCTACCAGGAATCATGCTTCGATCGGGGGGTGACTGACAGCAAATTTTATCTCGTTGGTACTTGCTTTGAAGTCGTTTATTGATTTTCATGTAGTTTCTTAACAACTACTATTAGGAAAACCGAACACAATTTTTAATATACCACATAACGGCTTCCGTTATTTTTGATTTTGATTTTTTTCAGTTTAAAATTATCACAAAATATTTATATTAGCTAGTCCTTACTAGACACACTAGAGGTACAATATTCAAAACATTTTGATGGTTTTTGAGTAGTTTATAGCCATTTGAAACGATTAAGTTTATTAGTTTATATTTGGTTTTAATCGTTTTGGCTCAGCAAACACGCCTGCGAATTTAACGAGTGATTCATATTAAATTTCACTTAATGGTAACAAAAAAAATAAAATTTGAAAAATAAAATTGTTTAAATTTTCGGCACTTGTCAGTGAGAGGCAACAAGTGACCCAGTTCTACGTAATATAATGTAATAATAATTGTAAATATTACTGTAATTAATGTTAATTATAGGTAATTAAACAAATATACCAATATTACAATAAGCAAACCCTGTACTCACCTATGAAATTTCTCACATTATCACAATATATTATCTTGTCTTAATATTGTCAAATTTAAATCGGTATTTTCTTTGAGTCCAAACTTAAATTTGACTGTTACATCAACAGAGTTATTAACGAATCAAACAAAACCTTTGGTTTGATTCATTGAAATTGTACAGACTTTAACGGTGAACTTGACCTGAAATCTATAGGCATATACTGTTGCTTAGTATACGTTCAATTTGTGAATATGGCTCTATAATACGGTCTCCGTGGCGAATATTGTAAACTAGAAAAAAATAAGCAAAAGCGCTTACGATTCCTGTCATTTAAAAGCTTCGTGGCTTGGGAACCGCGCTTATCGTACCCCCTCTTTTATCAATTCTTAATCTCAAAACACTTGAAAAACGTCGTTTGCGATGATCTGGCATAAGATTTTGGCCGAAAATATTTACTGCCCCGAGTTCTCAAGTCGTATTTCCTTCCGTACTCCTAATCGTAGTCGTAGTCATAGGTCTAAAAATATATTATTACATCTTGCAACACAGAAGTAACTATAGCTATGCAAACAATGCAACTCGTAATAGAATGATCATGAAAACCATAAACGAATTCATAATCGATTGGTTAATTGTTTGGATCACTAAACTCCGACTGATTTAGGATATAATGTAATGTTTAATACTTGTCGATTTTTAGCTATAAAATTAGTTAAAAATTATATTTCATTTGATTATGTACCAACGATTTGTATTATTATCTAATTTATTTGAGCCCGGCCCGTTTAAAACAGAAATAAATAAAAATGTTATAAATAATAATTTCGGAAAGGTTTCAATAGTTTTTCCCGTTGTATTATGTAATATACTAGATGTAGGTTAATCGCTTTTTAAAAATATTCAGAATAAATACAGAAAAAAAAAAAAATAATAGTATTCCGAACATGTAGGTACTCGAATAGGTACTATTGTTGTAATGTGCATATTCGAATAATTTTTGTAAAGTAATAGGTACTTTACAACAACAATAGTACCTATTTTAAAAAAAATATTCCGATTATTTTGCGAAAAGCGTTTGGTACGTATTTAAGGAATTGTAATTTATAAAAGAAAACAGAGCCAATGTGCCGACGGGTTTGCCGCTGTCATAATACATAGGCGGGAACTAACTGAAAATCAGTGCTTTTCGTGAGGAAAACTGAAAATCAAGAGTGAACTGAAGGACGTTTTCAAAAATATTTACAATCAACTAACACCAAACCGGGCGTAAATTTCCGCGTCGTTTGGAGGAACGCGTTGACAAATCCGGTCATTAATGTTGCTGAAAAGGATTTTCCGAGGGAAAATTAAAACGCGCGTCACATTAAAATAATGCTGCGGGTTAACCGTGAAACTCATCGCTAAAACGAGAGCGACCAGTGCCACCCCCCCCAACTATTCGGAACACTGTAATACCGAGTGATGATTCCGGAAAATTGTAAAATTTTAAAATTGCAAAGCCGAGAAGACCCCGAAAAGTGTAAACACTATACCCGAGTGTGAACGTGTGCACGTACGCACCCATGGGTGCGTATCGTATTTTGTAATTCGCGGTCGCGCGGTATTCCATAGCGCTCTGTGCATTATTGCCGTCATTATCGTTATCGTTATTATTATTATTATTATTATTATCATCATCATCATCATCATCATCATCGTTATTATTAACGTCGCCGTCGTCGCGATACACCGCGCGCAACACACGTTACGGGTTGTTTTACACGGGCGTCGCGGTGCGGTACGCCGGCGGCATCGTCGCCGCGACCGGGACGGCGGCGACGCGGAATTTTCGACGCGCCGCGGGCCGACCGCAACGCACGGCGGAACACCGCGGTGTATTATTGTCGTTGCCGTCATAACGCGCGACGCGCGTTATTAATCGCGTTATTGCCCGCGCGGTTTCCGTTTCCGACAGGACGTTGCGCGCCGCGCGGCGGACCGTTGTTGCAGGTACGCGACGGGTTCTGGTCAATCGTCGCGCGCGCGATTCCGCGGGCACACGCGCGTACCTACCTGCCTGCCTGCCGGCCTGCCTGCCTGCCTGCCTGCCTGCCCACCTGCCTTACACGGGCAATAATGGCCCGGCGTACGCCTCGCCGTGCAATAACATTATTCAACGACCGGGGCCGGGTCACTGACACCCGGGGAACACGGTAACACGCGCGCCGGCCGCCGTTCTTTTAACGATTTCTTCGGAAATACCGCGCCCGTTACCGTATATAGGGTACCCGCCTACGCGTAAAATACACCCGACGTACCGATTTTCGCGTGCACGCGTGCACACACAGTACCTACTGGTTAGTTTAAACAGTTTATGTTCCGGCGGTTTTGTCGCGCAAACATTCGAAATACGGAACAAACGTTTTGTAATACAAACGTCAACCTTAACACGCTGTCCTTTAGTGAGGCGATTCCGGTGGTCGACTTTTCAAAATGGAAATTCAAAAACGACAACCCATATTCGAAATCCCATTGGCAGATATTGGGGCGTTTAAATAAACGTCGGTGTTGACGTTTTTGATTTCCATCAATCCGTTGACGAGATATTCCACTATACGGTTTAGATATAGGGACAGTGGAACACTATTATTACACTCGCCCGTGGCGTGTTTAAGACTTTACCTCGGGTTGGGGGGCAATATTAAGGGAGGTCAACCCCTCTCACCCGTTCGCCACGAAAAAAATTGTGGTCATTTGATGGAAAAAAGCCTATTTTTATTTACAAAACAAAACAAAATCTATATTTCTGTTTTTAATATTTGCAAATACATCAATTGTATCATCGACATATTTTGATGCGATTGATTTATGAATATTAATAAATATTTGCGAATACCCTAAATATTAGTACATTTTACTTAACGCGTGCATTCGGTTATTTAAACCTTTTAACCGTTTGAAAGACGCAGGTGTTATTATCACCCGTTAACCGCAATTATAATGTTAGATATCTGTTATCAACACGAATGTCTTCAAAAAATAATAACGAACATTTCTTATGAAGAAAACATGATTTGCAAATATGTCTAGGAGGAGCGATTGTTCCTATCGCCCGTCTCTCTACCTACTCTCCCACCATACCTAAGTTAAAAAAGTTGAATATCACGGCAACGGGTTGATGGAAATCGAAAATGTCAACACGCGAATCCGTTTATGGAATTCTGAATATAGGTCTCATTTGAGTTTCAAAAATCGATTCGCAATACCCCCGTGATAGAGACAGTCGAAAAAAAAAAAAACACTGTTTTTAAATGTTTATCAATCGAACAGCTTGTACAATTACATTTTCCTTTATTCTGAGTATTTACATATTATGATAAAACGGCTGCAACATACATTTTTCAATCGCTCTGTATACAACTATTACGGCAGGTACCTATTATATTACATTATTATAACAGACCGTAAAAGTATTAACCCATTTCGAACGGAAAACCGCAGCCGATTTCGTGGCCCTCCGTATCAATTTTATTTATATACCGTATACAATATGCTCGTGTACATATATAAATATATATATATATGCTACGATTGCTGTTACGCGCAGCCGTTATATTATATTCTCCGCTTATATACGATATAATATTGTATTCTAATGGGTCCGTAGGTATAATATTACGAAAAGAATACTATTTTAACACAATATAATCTATATATTAAATATTTGTGTTTATTATATCTACTCGTATTACTTGGTAAACTTTTTATACTTACTTTTTTTTTTTTTACTAAATATCCACTCCCTTCCATTGATCTTCCTTAAAAAAAAAAAAAAAATCCACGAGCAGATACATCACACATTTCCCTTAAGTTTTGGTCTTTCCCCAGTCACTCCTCTCCTCACGATCCAGAGAGATTATTTATATTTCCTACATAAAAATAATATACTATTTTGTTGAAAATTCTGTCAGTTCAATTTTTTATTATTTATTTTCTATAGCGGGCACGAAATCTACGGTGTCTCCATTTGGACAAGGGTAATTTCATTCAAAAAATGTCCGCACTTTAAGTGTCCCACACTATTCAGTTTTTTGCAAAAATGACCCAAAAGAGAATACATTTTCAGTTTTGATGCAATGCAAATATTTCATTTTTTGACTAGACAAATACTTTTTAAGACAAAGAAAATGCTTTTTTTTTGTATGAATTTTTAATATAGTTTTTCACTTGGAAAACCAAAGTTGGTACCGCCATAGAATACTTCTTAAATGTTGAGAAAAATTTAAGTGTTCGAAAGTGTCGGCACTTTTAACTATATTTAAAAATTCCAAAAATCAAAATTTGAATGTATGCAAAATTTAACCAGAAAAATGAGGCGAGAACGCTTAGGGAATCATCCTGTATAATAGAGGTAGTGTTCAATACAGTGAAACCTCGATTATCAGGAATAATGGCGGGGAAGGGGTTACACGGATAAAAGAAAAAACAGTTAATCGAGACTTTTTATAATAATGAATAATATTTAAATATATAATTAATTAAACAATCTACAATATTGTTTAATAATTACATACCTCTGATAAAATAAATAGATAAACAATTAGATATACATGGCCATATGGTTATTGTTAAAAATATCATTAACATGTTCGACGATATCGTATAATGTGTAATATAGTGATATAAAATATTCGATTGAAACTATTTATAATGTGTATAGTCCATAATTAATTTACATTTTCGGAAGAGTAAGTACGATTAATCACGAACACGGATAATCGAGACACGGTTAATCGAGGTTCCGCTGTATTTAATTTCAAATTAATATTATTGCGTGTTAGGTACGCAATCCGGTAGATTTGTCATTTTGAGTACTTAATCAATTTATTTTTTCATATACGAATACCGAAATTTGAAAAATAGCAAAAGAAAATTAAGCACACTATATAAATGAGTACTTTATTGACTACTGATAATATATACTCCACCTTCCCATATAGATTTATAATTTTTGTATTAAATAATATTAATAAACTGTATCTATATTGAGGTTTTTATTTAATATTTGATATACGAATTTTAGACCGCGGAAACGATTAGAAAATATGTTATACAAACACTTTTCAATTGTTTTTAATTTCCGTTAAGTAACTTTTCCTTCGCGTTGAGAGTGAAATCGAATATCGCATTTCCCCCTTAATATATTACTGCGGACATTTTTCGTAATATCCGGTGTTAGGGGCAGTATACTATATACACGTTAATAAATAATATAATTGAACATATTTTCAATTTTATCGTTAAACGATATTAATTTTAAACGTTACCATTATTTCGTTTTTATATTAAATGATTATGAAGGTTGTAACCAGATTTCTCCAATAAGACATATTTCATTATGAAGTATAATGGAAATAATAATATACGTTTTTTTTTTTTTTTTAATATTGTTTAAAGTATAAATAAAGGTACCTATATATACATACATATATACATGATCAAAATTATAAAGAATATGGATACTTATATAGAAATATGGGCGTGGATCACTGGGAACTGAAGATTGTCCAACCTCGTATTAAAATATTGAGTTTTTATTTTATTATTATATACGTATATCATATTTTTTGTTTTATTCATTTAATATCTAATCACAGTTAGGTATTGTTTAAAACACGGTATATATGGGTTTATTAATCAGTCGAGATAAGAATTTTGGACTTTTTAAAACTATGAATTCTAAAGATTTCGAAAACCCGGAGGTAAACACATAACCCACATAAATTATTACAGTACCTACTACCTACCCATGGTGGCGTAGCTACATATTAAAGTACCCCGAAGCGAAATATTTCGTTCGCTCCATAATATTATAATGTCACTAAAACAGTGCATTGACTGTATTTTTTCTCGAATATTATGTATATACATATATTATACGTAATTATATGTACACGCACGGAGGAACTACCTCGGTTGCTGCTGCTATAGCTACGCCATTAATATTAGTAACCCAACAGTATGACTGACAGCGATTTTGGTGATATTTGAATATTTAGAAACTACATAGCTTTTATTGTTACATTAGTGCAATAATGACTACAATATTATTAGAGTCAATTTTCTTAAAACATAATAATACGTATTACAAACAAATATTATTATCAAGACGGGTGCAGCAAATATTATGGGTGGGAAGTTGGGAATGTATGATATAAAGGGAAATTTAATGTATATCTGCACGCCACGATTAACCATTGCTAAAGAAAAAACGATTCTGAACGGAGTTCGGTTGATGGTGTTGCTTTGTCAACAATATATATGTTGTATGATGGTAAAATAATTACATAATAATTAAACATTTTCTTTAACTATATTTGTTTAATATTTTATTTTATTTATTTAATATATCTAACGGGCGGATATTGTACCTATTTTTCATTTTTTTTTTTATATTTTTCCCGTTTTTTTCCTATTTATTAAGAAAACTCCTGGGAAAATAAAAAAATGACCTCCCTAGTCAGATTTTTTCTTTCACAAAAATTGCTTTCATTGTGAACCGGAGCAAAATTGTTGGTAGAAAAGTTGTTTACAGATAAAAAAAATAAAAAAATAAATAAACACCATTGTAAAACCAATACATTCCTCGTTTCACTTAGAATGTAAAAAAGAGCTGGCGGCTAATTTTTGAAAATGTGATAAAATTGTATCGATTGGTTATCGTTCGATTATTTGTCTACAGCATAAAAACCAGCGATAAAATTATATCAATCACTAGTAATATAATTTTTCATGAGTTAACAATGTTATAATTGAAATTCCTCTAGGTTTTTGATATTAGTGTATAGTATAATACTATTTGGTGTTACTATTTTTTTCATCCTCATGGTTACTGTATTAAATAGGTAGGTACTTAAAAACAGCTAACATTATTATTACCATGTGTTGGCCACATTTAATAAAATAGTGGCATTATTATTTTCTTCTACAGCACGAAAGCGACGAAATAATGATATGAATAATAGGCTTCAAACAAAAAAAATATTATGGATACATTTTCTATTTCAAATTCTCTATTTAGAAAAAATTTCAAAACAGGTAACTCTTTTATTAATTAATATGTTATCACCCCCCAGTGGCGTACCTAAGTCAAATTTTCGGGGAGGGGAGCAGATTATGAAATACTCCACAGCTAACAGAAAATTAAAAACAAATATTTTTTATATTGATTTAGATAGGTATATCTAAAATGGTCCTATATCATAAGAGCGGGATACTTTGCTCCAGTGGTTAAACATTGCTCCAAAAAAAATTATTGTGTTTGAAGGCTGTAGAGGCTCAACATCTGATAGGTTACATAATATAGATATTTTTTGAAAATTTGATTCTATACTGCTCTCATAAGTTTCGAAACCACGTTTTTCGACTTTTTTCGAAAACCAATGGGTCAGCTGGTCCTGAACTTTTAGTTTTGACATTGTGAATTTAAATACAGAAAAATAGATACGATTAAACGATTTCAACTTGTTATTAGTAATGGGCACTACTTGGGTTTACAATATTTACAACCAAGTTTTATAGATTAAATTTCATCTCCAAACACTAAGTTAAAACCACGAATTATGATAAAATCACAGATTCTACAAAATTTGTATATAATAAAAATGATGATAAAATGATAAAATTAACTACCTACTTTTCTACAACTTTATGATACATCAATTTATTATGTTACGAAAAAAATTATCGATGGAGACAAATGCCCCAGTGCCCCCCCCCCACCTTCAGCTACGCCACTGTTAGCACCTCAAATAGAAGTTTATCAACGTTCATCATCTATTAGTCTAGAAGTAAATGTAATATTTCTAATTAGGTATTTCCTACCTACCTACTTAATAAATATTTTAATTCAGTAAAATAGGTAGTTAATTTAACATTTAATGATAATTTACGTTTCGTAGGTCTTAATAGCATTATATTTTTTTGAAACGGGTTCATAACTAAATAACTAAATTACAGAATTTGAATATATAAAAAATGTATTATCAATTTATATTTTATCATTATCCCAAATTATTATTTATCATATTTATTTATTATTATTATTATGAGACGCTCGTTATAAATGTCTATGGATTACACTTACAACGTTATTGGTAAAATCACACATTACAAAGTCATGTTAACTTCATATGTATATTCAGAGACCGGGTCTATTAGTTTATACGTCTATGGTATTATTATTGGCATCCTAATAGAAAAATTATAATAGGTATCATATAGATAATAATTAACGTGTAGAAACAAAAATAAAAGTTATGCCTGCTAAACTAAAATCGTATACACACCAAAAGAAAATTATTATACAAATAAAATTTTCAATTAATCTACCATATATAGTCGTTAAAACAATGTAGATAAATATACTTATATCATTTCTAGGGGAAAGGATAGTGACAACTGACAATTATTATAATGAATGAAATATAAAACATTGAACAAATAAATAATAATATATTATAATTATTGGAGCACACACACACACACACTTATATATATATATAATATAATATTATGATAAACATTTAAAAACATAAATGTATGAATAGATATAATATCTGATACTTTATATCATTTCTGATTACTATAAAATACAATAATAATAATAACAATAATAACAATAACAATTAAAAATCGATGTTTACACGCCGAAACTGAGGTAGTGTAATCATTCTCATTTAACCGATATTTATTGTGTTTAATTTATCCTCATAATTAAGAAAATCACAAAAAATAACCAATGTATCAAAAAGATTTAAAATTTTATCTTCTAAAAACCACAAATAAAGTTTTTGATTGGATACTGGAACTCTTGTGGTAGACATTGTGTTATGCACTGCTCAGTATGTAAAAAGGCTATGGTTTTTTTTTTAAAACAATTTTTGTAGGTAACCTACCTATGCAAATTGTATAAATAAATACATTCAAGAAGAGACTGATTTAAATAATCAGCATGATTAAAAATTTGAATATAACAAATCAAGGACATATTTTTTAATATACGAAGGCGAAGAAGCGAGCAGTTTAAACATTACAAATAGAATTTACCTGATATTTGTTTAGATAAAAATGTATTTATCTTTGTCTAGATGACTTTTTGATCATTTGGTTAAAATATTATTTGTAATATATTGTTTATAATAATTAATCGTCAATCCATACCTATGAACCAATAAGGTAATTTGTCAGGGGAGTAACACACTGGATCTAGATCATCAAACAAGCATTTAAAAACTTACATGTATAGATAAGAAACCAAGATCTGTAAAATAGTTATGATAGGTCCATTACGAGAGGATGAATCGATAATCATCTAGTCTGTTCGTCGTATGCTGTGCGTCAAGGTTCAAAAAAACTATTTTGTGTGGGTTTTAATATTTTCAAGGGAGGACATGTCTTTTTCTTGTCCACCCCTAATGAGCACCAATGCATCGATCATCAAGATATATTAATATATTGATATAATCAATGATATATTAATTTAGTATAATATATGCATTTATAATATTTTAAATGCAAACTAATGATGATTAATATTGAATAATTAAAACATTTAAAACCTTTGGGAAATATAAAATGTTATTTTTATATACCCGTGCTAATTCATAATTATAATGTACTCATACTATGAATTTCATGTATAATATTAATTGATTAAGGATTTTATTGTTTATTGGTTAACAAATCTATAATATCAAAACAATTTTAAATATATACGTACTACATATACGAATACCTACCCTATATAGTAATAACTATAACTATAATTATAACTAATAACCAGGGTTCGGGACCTATAGCATTTGTTTATTTCTGTTGACTTGATATAAAATCTATCAGAGTAAAAAGAGAAAATGTATATTATATGAAGAGTTCAAAAATGAATTTTAAGTGTTTTTTTTTTTTATTATTTCGATATTTAAAAAAAATTTTAAAAAGATTTTAATATTTTTTTATGTATTTATTTCAGGGTTCATAATGAAGTTTTTAATCGTATTTTAAGTGCATACAAGTCCCGACCTATTATCATAATTAAAAATATTATAAATTTTAAAATGATTATGCAGTACAAAGTGGAGATTTGTATCCGGGAATAGATAGAAATCCTGTGTGAAATACTGTCTGATCGGGCTTTGTATTTCCTGCGAGCATTAGGAGTTTTTCAGCGGCCAACGGATGCCAAATTCCAAATGTGCACGTAACGTCGATTTTTTCGTGATAATAATGGCACCGATGTGTCATTCTTTCGGATGGTATAAATTCAAACATATTGACGACCGTGCATCGTGGCAATAGCATTGATAGTCCTATTCAAATCAAATATATTTTAATATATAGGGTTGTTTTTTATCATGATTCAACAATTATCCACAATGATTTTGAGTGTGATTGATTAGAGAAAATTCGCTATTTAAAATCAAAAGTTAATATGTATTTATCAGGAGCATAGCTAGACGGGAAAGAGCTCCGGGGCAGTTTAAAAACTAGGCCCTCCAACTAATATGATCTTTGTGAAAATTCAAAATATACCTATATGTAATATTGTTTTTTTAAGAGTAAATACTTACTATGGAACCACAAATGAAAATAATAAACAGATAAACAAATTAAAAGGAAACTCAGTTTACTATACAGTTTATTATACTATACAAATTGCAACCATCAGTGCGGTGAACTCTGTTCATTGTATTTATTGTGTGTAATATTATTTAATTTTCAGAATTGTCCAATGCCCCCGTGCTTTGGGGCCCTGGGGCATTGTTCCAATTTGCCCTATGATAGCTACGTCACTGGGGTTTAATGGTGTAAATTGAACGTATTAAAAACAAAATGTTGAAACATTATACCAAAGAAGATAACTGAACGGTTCTATAATAATTGAATTTAACCAAAATTAAATTTAGGTACCCAAAATCATTGAGTAATTGTTAAATCCCTATAAAAAGAAAAAAAATCACCATAGTTCTATTATGTTTACAAGTCCATGCAAATTATCTAATAAAAATATTTGTTAAGAATTCAATATTTACCAAAAAAAAAAAAATAAAAATATTTACTAGCATACAAATGTTAAGAAAACTAAAAAAATAAAAATACAAATGTTGCTACAAATTTCGAAAACTATAAATATGAATTAGATATTTGTTTTCTATATATGTATAAACATAGTAAATATGTATATATATTAGGTTTTAAGTATTAGATGCTTCATTTTCTTATTGAAATTATTGTTAAAAATAATCTTGAGTATTAAAAATCTAAAAACTTTAATACTGTATATAGCAAATATCTATGTATATATTTATAAAGCTTGTCATCATCAATGCAGAACCTCTACACAGGTTTGTAAGCTAACCTAAAAACCCGGAAGATGGAGGATTTCGTCTAATATGTGCAGTAGTGTGATCTTGTATGTAGTCCCATAAACGCCACAAGTATTGCGGGTGGACAATATGAAAGTTGGACTTAGGAATATTTTTTCTGAATTTGACGTAGTTATCTATGAAATTATGTTCTGGTTTCTTAATCCACTAAAAGTAAACAAAAACATTCAAAAAACCAAATTTAGAGAAAATTGGTTTTAAAATAATAAATATGTGTTGGGTAACATTAGACTATGTATACTTCGTCAATAGACGTCGTGTAGTTCGAAGGATCCCACATTAATAGTTTAAGCCGCTTGTATAACGGCGATGATACAAATTGAAATTGTGGTTTGCTGACAACTTGAGAGTTCAAAATACGTATGGTTGTCTTTGAACCGACGTCTTTTTCGTATCCTTTAGTTGGCGCATTATTAAACCGCAACACCAAGTCGTGTTGATCTACAAAACAACAAAAACAATATTTTCATCTGTTCTGCTATATTATATATCCAGGGTTTTCCAAATTGCATATAACACTTATTTTTTCAAAAAATGACTCACTAAAATACTTTTCGGAATTATATATTCTAAAATGTTTTATTGTCCTCATTTTTGGGATTAAAACAGTTACCTATTTTTGGTTTTCAAATAGCATTATATTATATTAAACATGTCATAAATAGACGAAGTAATAGTTTAAAATACATTTTGGTGTTGAAATGTCTGATTTTCGTCAAATCCCCGGCGTTAGACGTTCAATGTCATTATTTTAGATTTTAGATTCTGAGTGGGGCGAAGAAGCTTTATGGTCTTACAAAGATGTTTATTTTTTTTTTCTGTTGATAAATTTTCTACCAGTAATTTTGCTCCAATTTAGAATGATAGCACTGTTTCTGAAAGAAAATCTGACTAGGAAGGTATTTCAAAGATTTTTGTTTATTTTTTAAATTTGACAATTAACTTGGCTACTTCATGTATTGATCGAAAAATTGCCCATTTCACGAATCGGATAAATTCACGACTGGAAAGTTTAACATATTATTTCTCAAACTTATAAAAAAAAAAAATACATTTATAATATAAAATATATACTCCAATAAACAGAGTATTTTTTTCAATTTTTAGCTTTAATAGTAAATTCACACGAGTATATAATACCCCTATAGAACTATCCATTTCGTTTTTATAAATGTCAATTTTAACACACTATGTCAATAAAACAGAACTGATTCAATACTATTAGGTGTACACACTGTGATCGATTGAAAGTTAGGAGTTGGAACTAAATTTGTATTTATACGCAATTATAAATAATTTTTAACGAAATAAGTTTTTGAGCAAAGCACGGTTAAATTTCATCTTTTTAAAAGTCGCAATTTTTATGATTTTTGTCAAAATTAAAACATAAACTGGTTTATAAAAAAAACCCTACAATTATGCTCAAAATCTTTTCTTTCATAATCATTGACAAACTTCGAGTTAATTTTCAAGTATTTTTGCTGGGTCAAACCATTTTATCCACACATAACCAAATAAAACTAAAAATCTCGAAAACTTATAATAACCCTAAGAACGTCAGAATATGTTGAAAATTTGATCACTGTCTAAAAGCCTAATTTAAGTATCCAGTAAAAATGTCAGGTCTTCGTAATTATTTTCAACAACTAATTAATTATAACAAAAATCAAACCGCTATTATGTAAATTTTCCAATAATTATTCCAATATGCTTTTTCAATTATTTAGAAAATTGCATGGAAAATCAAAAAATGACCACCTCAATGCACTAATTAAACAAAATTTGCTTCTTATCAGAAAACCCTCTTTAGATGATGTTTGAAAAAAAAAGTCGTTTACAATGGACATAAAAAAACACATCATATTAAAACTAAAATTAAAACAACAATTGATTATTTATTTATTTATTTTTTTTTTTTTGTAACAATGTAGCATTTTGGTACTTTGGTATGTTGGTATTTTAATTACTACAAAACTGGTTTGTGATGAAATAAAATAATAGCCTGTAGCCTATATGAATTTTATTCATCCGAATTTTTTTTCTATAATGCGTTTCATAAATTCAATAACATTTTTTCTCTCGTTATTAAATTAACTATAATACCTACACCCACTATTCGTTGAATTTATTTGTTGATATACGTAAAATGACAGTGAAAACTCGATGGTGAATAAATTGGTTTATCTAATACGTATGATTTAGTTGCTAATGGTAGGTTATGACATTATAGTTAGTTAATTTAAACTTTCACCTATAAAAGATCCGAGGTTTGAATTTCGAAGAGTAGCCGCGTTAGATATAATTGCGCAGGTACCGTAAATTTCATTATCATTAAATAATGGTATATCTGGAATATTTTTAGTTAATTCATGGTCAATATCATTTTTCTCCAACGTTCTAAATTGCTCCATGTTGGAAGCCATATCACACATCCAGTCGCTGTTGACGTTATTCGATGCTTGTGGTCTGTACGGGACGTCGTATGGATTCTCGTTTTTAACGGATCCATAATAGCTACTCTCCTTCATGATGACCTGCCTCAAACGGGCAATGATTTTATTTTTGAAATTAAATAACCTGAAAATAATATTACTTAAGTTAGTAAATTAATGAATATATCATACTATTACTATATATGGGTGTTTGCCAAGAATGCAGCAAAGTTAGGGGACGTATTTCAGTTGGTTAAATTACACCTAGCAAGAACAAATTTCTATTCGTTTATTTTTCAGTAATTTTACTATATATATTAAACATAATATGTATTCTACCCGAAAAATAAGTAATATCCATTGGCATACCCAGGTAGACTAAGGAAATTTCATTAATCGTGTGCAATACAATACAACAAATGTTAACTAGGTATTCAGCATTACAAAACTATCCTATTTATTATTATACAGAGAATAAAATTGTTCGGAAATTAAAAATTTTATCACAAAATTGGTTTAAACTAATACTCTTTCTATTTACATAGTACATACATGACATTTAAAATAAGAGGAAGGTAAGGAGATATAGGTATCTCTAAAAAGTAACTTACTCAAAGTTTTTGGTTATTTTTAGAACAAAAATTGAACTTTTTTGTTTATTTATGAGTTACATTGGCGAACTGATAAAAAATGTTTTCGTACATAATAATGTATTTTTCAAAATATTTTGTTTGTGCTTAGCCCCCTATCTCCACCCCTATTGAAAAACCATAGGCATGATCATGCCTATAGTATAAGGTATATAATATAGTTTATTAAAAACACTATTAACTCAAATAGAAATTGATTAATCGAAAGTTTATTGAAGTATAATATAATATTTTCATATATATATATTATTAATATTTTGATTAACTTTCAAATTGAAACTGATAAAATTGTAATTTCCCAGTAAAATACACTATGTAGGTAAGACGAAAATCTTTATTTTTAATTACTAATATTAATGATATAGGTTAATAATATTATAATAATTTAAATTATATTGGTCCTCATATATGCACGCAAGAAATATTCTATATAATATGTACGGTACCTCATGCACAAATTTACAAGTAATCAAATTCTGTATTATAATTCGTTCACCTAAAATAATTGTATTTTTTAAACCGTTTTCAATTTGAAAACGTAAAATGTACGTAAACGTATTTTTCTGTCTAGAAACTTTGGTATAGGTAGGTATATAAAATATGCGTATAGTAGGCAGTGGCGCAACAACCTAGGCGCATGGCGATGCTTAACGGTGCAAGCGATGCAAGACATAAACGGGGCCACATCACAATTGTAAACTGGGAAAGTATTTTTAACGCGATATAATCATATAAAATCTGCGATTATTTAAAATTTTGAACATGACGAATGGTGATTAGTTCTGATTGAATAATAATAATAATAATAAAAATAATAATAATAATAATAATAATAATAATAATATTCAATAATAAATAATATTGCAGTGTGACACCACTGGCACGCGCAGCCCGCATGCCAAAGTAATAATAAACTAATAGGTATTATTATAGCTATACTACTACAATATTACTTTGTTTACTTCATTAGTCTATAATATTATGTATTATTGTTAATGCACGTTAACATTCTGAGAATAACAGCTCGTCTTCGATAGACGATGAAATCGTACTATCTTGTGATGGGTGGGGGCCAGCGTTTATTTTCTATCTTCTCGATAAATATTATTAATATATACCAAAAAAATATAAGTCAGGAAGAACAAAAATTTACATAATGGTTGTGAAAACTTGAAACAAGATACATCTACAATTAAAGAGTTGAGAAATAATTAGTATGACTTATTGGAAATAGCTAAAATCATGTGCATAAAATGAAGGATTTCACAAGAATTTCATGTACAAAGATTAAATTTAGGAAGAATCGAAGAAAACATTTTGTTGAAGTAGATGGCGATCGTCGATCTAATATTATACAAGATAATTTAAGAACCAAGATTTTTCTACCAGTCATAGGTAGTTTTTCAATTAGACAATCGGTTTCAGGGTTTAAAAAAGGTAATTGAATAATTTTAATTTTTAAATTTTTCTTCACTAGTTAATTAACGGAAGAAGGTATTATAAAAGCTCCATATGGATTTGTTCATTTTTATAACGTTGATACTGGCTCAAATTTTACCAAGAAAATTGTATGTATACACAATTTTAATAAATTTAAAAAACTAAAAATATTAAACAACTAGCAATGCTTATTGAAAATGATTTTTGTACCACCCACTTATTGTGAAGCATTAAGAGCGTGTACTACATATCTTACATTACCAGTCACTGTCGCATTAGTCGAAGCCGAACTCTCATTTTTGAAGCTTAAATTAATACAAATCTATTTAAGAAATTCAATGGTGCATAATCGTTTATCAAATATTGCTTTGTTAAACATCGTAAAAGAACAAGCTAATAACCTAGGTATAAATATTAATCAGATACGTATTGCTGAAGCTAAAGCAAGAAAAGTTAATTTACTTAGTTAAATAATTATTTTAAAAATATTGTAATTTTAATTTAATAAGCTATGAGTAAATTAATATGTATAAAGTTATATTCGTTATAGTGAATATTTAGTATACATATACTAGATTTGTAAAATAAAATAAAGCTATATAATATGCGGATGCTTACAAAGAAAAAATAATAATACTTCTTATACTTATTTGAATTATAAATTCAACCAGATTTGTTGAGCAGAACAAAAATATCGAATTTTAATAATATTTGTTACATATTATACTTGTATGTACACATAATATTTTTTGTCAAATTGGTACTTTCATTTGGTTATTTTTTCACTGACGATTTTTTTTTTTTTTTTTTTTGTTTAACTGTTTCTCTGTAATTTATATTGTGTAATATTATTATTTTTAATTATTATAATTTATTATTATTATAACTTAACCTTACATATATATTATTATTCCGCTGCTAATAAATACAAATTGAGTAGCGCGTTTAATGATAAGTAATCACTAGTCAGTATTCAAAAAAAAATAATAATAATTTACTACGAATACTTAAATAGTGATAGGGCCCCGGACTTACCTTATCATCGGAGCCCCAAAATCTTAGTTGCACCTTTGATAGTAGTTACTTATTGAAATTGAAAAAATAATTATAATTATAGTAGATTATATATACTACTGGGTGCTTATTGTTACCAATAATAATTTGAAATTTACGAAAGCTTATATCACAATATTATTCGTTTTCTTACCAAAAATGTATTTTATATTAACTATTCTTATCATTATCGAAAATTGATAGCATTTTAATTTCAATTTGTTCCGAAAAACGCAGAATGTTGTTATTACCTTCAAAATTCAATTGCGTCAATAGTATAATAATAAATAAATAAAATGATACATGCCTGATTTTTTCAGTCTTGTCCAGGTACACTTCGTTAATGTGCATAAGCGAATTTATCATATTTACACTTTGATGGACTGTTGTAACATCGCCTTCGTCGTAATACTCGACGTAAGGCTGTTGCGTGTATGCTGCTTCTTTAGCTTGTTGATTTTTGATAGTTATATGATGCCAATATTGGAGCCAGAGTAGATAAATGTATCCGCACATGCCCAACAACACGACGTTTATAAAAAACCATACCGTTAACACAACCGAACGCATTTTGTGCGGATATTAGTGGATTACTTAATGTCTGAAAATTAAATTTAGGGAATGCTATGTATACTCGGTAGATACATTATTAAATATATATTTTTGGTCTCAGGGAAGAAGGGCTTATTAAATCAATTGATAGCATTTTTTTTTTTTTTTTTTAATATGATTTTGTCTAATCTATTTTTTTTTCTTTTATTTTTTGGTTTAGTAATGGCACAAGTGTACGTATTTTACAAATTAGTGTGTAAAGTGTATTAGTATATACGCATATTAATTCTAAAAATGTATTTATTTTAAAAACTGTATTTTCTTGTATTGAAGACTATACGGAATTTGCTTAAGCCCTTTTTCCCCAGGACTAGAGATATACCACAGAGAGATATAGATTAATACCTATATTATGCGAATTTTTAAAAATAAAAATTGACGCCGTGTAATAAATGATGCCATTATTTTGTAAGAGTTTACCGATCGAATTTGATAGTTTGATTTTTCGATAGAAAATAATTGGTGTTTTTTCCAAAAGAAATACAGTATTAAATTAATAAAAAAAAAAAAAAACAATAAAACAAAAAACATATATGCTTGTGTAATTTATAGCTCACGAATTTTGCGTAAACGTTTCAACGAGAAAATAACTCATCGTTTTTTATTATAATATTAAAAATAATAATAGGTAGGTAATAATAATTAGGAAAACAATTTTCGTTTAATTTGACATTGTAATGCATATTAATAATTTTAACCCGAACTGTTTCGGACCACAAGTGTTAAATTAATAATGATTTCGATTAATAATAAAAAACAATTATCGGATGTGCATGTATAAAAAATTGTTAAGACGATCCAATTAAAATTCGATTAAAATGTCTAGATAATTACTATAATAATTTGAACCACCCGTGGCGATAGTAAAATAGTAGTAATTAATAATTGATCCGCAAACAATTGAATTGCAAAGTCGTGTTAAAATATATGCGTATTATTATAATTTTAAATTACTTGTATTGCGATCGTCCGCGGACATCAGTTTATATTGACTTACGACAGGAAAATCTTTATACTTTTTTACTTTTTTATTTTATCAAACAAATTAACTACTCGTATTCACATGTATTTTGCTGTGTTAGAAGTACCGGACAGGTAATGGTGTACACGCGATATGCGGAAGAAAATGTTCCAGTGAAATGAGATTTCCGTCTGGTACGCAGCATCGCCGTTGTGTAAACATCTGTGTTCGCGAGGGGATCAATAAATGGATAGGTACTTGCGCCTTCAAACCGCGAATGTGGCGCTTTTGCACACAGCATCATTACCCGGAAATCCGGGGTCACGAAAATAAACGAACAATAAATATACATATAGGTATATTTTTCGAACGATATTTTCCTGTTATTTGTGTGGCGTGAAAAATACAGTCCCGACGAGAATATTTATACATAATATACGTTATGTGATAATAATAGTAATATAATGGTACATAAGTATTTACAAATAATAGTGGGCATTATTATAATAATGAAAATATTTAGCCCACCCATGGGTAGCCACTGTTGTAGGCGATGGGAAGTCGGAAAGGTATAGGTTGTATCGCCATCATCAAGCAAAAAGTGTGCCAGTGAAATTTTAACATTGTCGGTAAACCGGAATTTTCATAATCGATTGAAAATCTGTATCTTGGTCGAAATAAAATAACCCACAACTCTGTGTATATTTTTCATTTCCAGTTGTTCATTTTTTTCTGTATTATATATAGGTATTTGAAAAAAAAATTGTTCATCTTCAATATTATTTTTCTACACTCGATCACGTTTTGTATGTCGATATATAGGGTAATTTAGTTAAAAGCTGTATTAGATGATAAATCACTACGAAATCGCAAACGAAAAACGACTCCGAGCTGAGTTTGATAAACAGCCGGTAAGGTTATTATATCAGTCATTTTTAGGTGACCCAGATATCTAATACGGCACACAAGTGCTGTATCGTTCATTCGTGCACACAGCTACACCACCAACCTCCACTGGGGCCCACTGGGGTGGACTGGGCTGGGTCGCTGATCGATAAACGTAGACTGGCTTGTCGTCTGTATTGTGATTTGACCCGTCAGACAAAAATCTACCTATTCTTGTAACATTATAATATGTAAATTATATTGTTATAATTATAAAAAGCTGTAAACATAAATTGAATAATATCTACAGCGAAAACATAATTAGCAAATATGACCACATAGTAATACTCTCGTTATATTTTTGTAATTACACGAATGCGAAAAATAGTTTTTTTGTGGCCAGAAAAACAAACGTATAATACGCAGGATACAAGGGATCTTTCCTTTTTTAAGCCCCTTTGCCGTCTCATCGAATTTTCCAAAACTAGACGACCAACCAACTTTAAATTAGTTGTATGATTATTATTAAAATATCAATAACAATTTTTATGAAATAATTTGCATTTTTAGCACTTAGGTATACTTCAATTTTATAAAATAATTTTACGTTTTGTTATTTGATAAAGTTATTAAGTTCCAGTGGCTTCATTAGGGGGGGGATAAGTCACCTAAAACCTTCTAAATACAAGATTTCTTCAAATCGAATGCATTTAATATTATAGTGGGGCTTAAGCTCCTCCCTAATATTTATAAGTTAATTGCGCAATTGATTCCCATATATTTTATTTTATATTGGCATTTAGTCTCTAAAAATATTGCTTAAGCCCATCAGTTGAGGAAATTAACTCAAAATTATGAAGCAAATATAGATACTAATTATCTGTATTAAGAGTTTAATGAGGAGAATTATGAGAAAAAAAATGAAAATGACACAGATTTTGAAGATGATGCAAAAGGTGCATTAACTGATAAATATTAATGTAATCAATGGATTTCTTGTGCATTTCTTTGCTTATACATATAAGTCACATAAGTCAATAAGTGATCTATACAACAAATTATGATATTTTCTACAAACTATAATAATAGGTTTAGCTTTTCCTGGAGTAAGTCGTGAAAATATTTTTTTCATACCTAAAACTATAAAAATAAAATTTAGGTTAACTATTTCTCACGAAAGATTAGAAACATTCAAGTTTATGAATCTAGATCACGGAATATTAGTATCCCATGATATTAATATTAATAATCATTTAGTTTCTACCGAAATGAAAAGAATGCTTATTGAGTATTTTTTGTAGTTATAAGCAATGTTTTAAATTAATTTAATCTTACGGACAATGTCAAATTGAATATTTAACATACCTACCTACTTTAACTATAACAACAAAATATACAGCTTTAAATTGGTTTAGTATTTCCTATTATATAATGTGTACACTGTATAATGTACATGTATATAGTATCACATTTACATACATTAATTTAAATTTAAATTCGTAATGGAATATTTCAGCTAATAAACTAAATTACCCGGTATCCTAAAACTTCCCATCTTTCCTACTTATAAACACTGTTCTGTACATCGTATGAATGTAGCCACTACTATTACGGTAAGTTTGTACAAAAAACAAAATCCATAGTGGACAATAGCCTAGTGACACACCTCAAAATAAGTGCTTGCAATAACACAAAAAAAACACTTGAAATCAGATTTTTATTTGTTGTATTTTTTTTTTTTATAAATAATTAATTTTACTATTTTTGTTAATTTTTGGTCAAACTTTCATTAGCCTGAAGTTTTAAAACTGCGAACTGACCAGTCATCTAGCCAATCCACCCTTGTAAATATGTTTTTAATTACTAAGCCAAGCAAATCAGTACTACATAAAATATATTTAAAAAAAATATTCTTCCTCAAATGTTAGACAAAGGTTTACCTATAACTTCTAATTACTATGCGATATACCTTACCTTAGTATATATCTTACCTTATATACTTTTTTTTTCATATTATCTTAAACTAATTGTATTTCTGCTTAATTTTAGATTTAAAATAAAGGGTTATAAATTAAAAGTGATCTTTCAATCATCAAACTTAAACTTAAAAAATAAAAGAACTGATACTAGGAACGAGTGTGCCGTTGTTGTAGGTAGAAAGTTAGAAAGGTAGAACACATAAAATTATTCAATTTATATCTGTAAACAACGATAAACTATTGCTAATGAAAAACGAAATTTGGTTATCGGTTAAAAAAAAAAAATTACTTCATTAAACGTGATTTTTTTTTAGACCACAAAGTTTGACTTAATTGAAATTCCTGTTAAATTGTCAAAAACTCGTTTATAATAACAATGTTTGTTCTATGTTTGGTCTAAAAATTGTCTCCACAGAGTACCTACAGAATAAAAATTACGTAAAAAACTCTCAAAATTAAAATGTCTATAAATGGCTCAAATATTTTTAAAATTTTACCTCGTCTAGAAAATGCAAATATAAGTTTTCTATCAAAGGTTCATAACTCTACGACTATTTATAACTAAATTACGCAAAAAAAAAAAAATTGAAACCAAGAAAATAATTAATTTCGTAAATAGACCAGTACTTTCTACGTTTTTTTCGGTTTTGCTCATTTTGCTCAATTATTAAAAAAACTACAAGAAAAATAAAAAAATGTACTTTCTTCGTCACCAACTAAATTAACAGTTCAACTAAAAAAGTCTCTAGATTTTCTATTGGAGCAATATTTCTGGTTAAAAACATAAAGCGTATACATTTTAAATATATTTTTATATTTATGTTATTTTTTGTCGCCCTTATTTTTGGAGGTAAGACCGCTTACTACTTTTGATTTTCAAATGGCAACCTATATCAAAATATCCATAAATAGATGGAGTATCAGTTTAAATAAGCATGAGTGTTGACATTTTTCATTTCTGCCAACCATTGACGAGATATTCCACTTTAAGTTTTTTGGTTGGTATATATATATACTCGTATATACTTATTCATAGTTAGATATATATGGACAACCATTAGATATTTCCATGTATATTCATTGGATATTTATTATGAATACTCTTTTTATAAATCCCTATATTTTTATAAATTAATCCCTAAAAATGGCCATTTGGATATCCCTTCAATATCCAATAAGTATTTCTAATGGATATCTCGTTATACGTGTTTGTGTTGTGCGGGACAAAATAATCCCAACACTCAAAATTCTCAACCTCACACGTGTAAACAAATGATTTCTGATTATTTATTTTTCGCATCTTGTTTTTGATTGTATATTTGTTCCTGTGAAAGTGCAGAAAAATAGTACCTACAATTATATATTTTATAAACAAATGAAAACAATTAAAGGTTATATTTTGGTCTGACACTTTATTATTATTAATATATTTTAATATTATATTTATATATATATATTATATATATATATAAAGAAAACATGATTAATATATGTATTTATTAAGTATTATAATAGGTAATAATATTATTATATTAAACAGTCTTAATCAACAAAATGTTCTGACGCTCTTGATGATGAGCGGTAAAATATATAGGTATACATAATAATACGATTTAATATTATATTTTAAGTATATAATATATAATATATAAGAAAATATTCGTATAACGTTGCAAAGTCGATTTATTATAATATTTTGCATTAACTATATAATATAATAAATGTTAATGATATAATAATAATATGCATAATATAATGTAATAAATATATATATAGAGAGTATAATATTATAGTTAATTATTGCGATAGTATCGTATAGTGTAATAATATAATGGTATATTATTTTATAGGTGAATAAATTATTCATTTTTTTTTTTATTGTACCTATTCATATTCAGATAGTAATTCTCGTTGTATCAATGATTGTTTCGGTTTCGATTATAACAAGGGTATAAATTTAAAAATAAACACTATTTTAATATTTTTAGCAACAGCTGTGTGATTATTAGTATTATTAGTATTATTAATATTATTAATAATGTAATGCTATTAGTTAATGAATAAAAATCAAGATCACCGGAATGATTTTAACAAGCTGTAATCGAATTACCTATATTATAGTATAGGTCAAAGGTATATTTTTAATATTTTGTATTACAGTAATATCACGTAGACATTATGGTGACGCTACAGTTGTGTATATTATTGATTAGGTATATTATTATTTTTGTCGGGAAGAAAAAAAAAATGTACAAGCGTGTAATTTATCAAGCGTTGGTTAGTAAATTTTTTGAAGGTGATTATTTATTATTCTTCGTCCGCTTCGTTTTGGTAGGTAATGTAACGTACCGATGACTTTTCTCCGGTGACTAGTGACTGCGAAAATAATAACATACCAATAATGCATTAATGTATTCTATGTATTCTCCTATATAATAGTTGTAAAACATTATTTTAAAATTACTTTGTTAAGAATTTTTTTTTTAACACAAATTAATATTCCCCAACACCTTTACACTTTGTTTTTTATTTTAGTTTTTAGCCATAAGCATATTATATTCATTAACCATAGATTAACTATTATAGGTTATTGTTAATATTTAAAGCCGATTTTAAGAGTTAGTATTTTTAGTAGTTATCTGTATTCTTTATTAAAGCTATAAAATGATAGTCTAATAGTTTTACATACCCATTGAAATTGGTCGAATATTTATATTCCGCGTTATTCTATATAAACCTACTATTCTTTTTGAAAAAAAAGTGAGAATGTAATTATACATATTAAATGTGTTATTTTACTAGCTTATTATCTATTATCCATATATTTATAACAATACATATAAATATATAGTCGAAATCTAAAAAAATATCTACACTAATATTACTATTAAAATATTGAGTATGCAATTTTAAAATTATAAACAAAAATTTAACTAATAAAACATTTTATTTGACTTTTACGGAAAATTATGTACTTTATTAGTCATTTATTTAATCATTTTCAGTATCTATTTTACTGTTTTTTACATTAAAAGTTAAATTTTATTTGACCTAAATCTATATAGTTTATTTCAATATTAGAGGAGCTAAACAAAATTTATATGAAATTATAACGTTAACTGATAGCTTTAGAGACGTATTTAAGAAATGGGAAAGCTTGTGTCCTGGGTGGTACAATTTATAGACCATTTTCATACATTGTATTTGACTGATTAAAAAAATAAAATACAAACACCCAAATACGTCTCTGGGTAACTATACAAATACTGCAACTGTATACAATTTTTTTAATTGAATGATGAAGCAAATTGTATAGATATGTATCATCATTTGATAATATTTTTCAAAAATTCTGTCCAATTCTATAATTTAGTCGACGATGTAAATTCAGATGATTTTACTTTTTTCTCTTCCTTTGTTGGTGGACTGCGTAACAAGTAGAGAAGTGGTGCGTACAAAAAGTTCAACATTGCCGTTCCGAATAACATCCATTCAAATCCAATTGTATTCACCAACGTACCGCTTAAAGCCGGTCCTATTATAGTAAAAAATTAAATGTATATAAGCATTATAAACATCACTCGATAACGTTTTATTAATTTTGATTGTATTCGAATTGAAAGTGAATTAAATATATGTACGACATATATTATAACATATACAAATAAACAAAACCCTACTAACCGATTGTATAACCAAGACAAAAAGCCACATCTCCGATCGCGTAAACACTGCCATAAACAGCTGTATGACGAATATCGACCAAATATCCAAGCTCGGGCATCATAGACGAATCCACCATGCCAATGGCAAAACCTAAACCAGCGTTTGGCACAATCAAGTGGTTAATGTCTCTTGCTGTAGGTATCTGTGAAAAATATAAAATATACTTAAATATATTTATACGATATATTATAATATAAGTTCTGTTGAAAAATTTAATCATTAAATGGGTTTATGATGGTTTATGAATGAATAATTATATTATCTTACTATCATCAAACAAATCCCGATTACAATCAATCCAATCATTGCAGCTAACCATCTGTAAATTGTGTAGATATATTATTGTAACAATTATTGTAATCATCGATTTATTACCGAAAACTTCTAGATAGTTTACATATATACTATCTATAGTTTTGATGAAATATCGAATTTTTACTCAAATACATTTTTTTCAAGACCCAATAGTTTTATTCAAGAAAACTATTGAGTATTTCGAAAAATTGTTCGAACAGTTTTTTCCATAGCTTAATTAAATAGCTTTTAATCGATCAAATAGCCCAAATGTGGTCAACTATCCAATAGATCAATAGTAACTATTCGGTCGTGACCATATTGCTAATTGTTATTAGTTATTACCTGCCCATACGATGACCAAGTGGTCCAAACAAATTTGTTCCGATCAAATAAGAAATGCTGGCTGGTAAAAATGTCACTCCTTGTTTCCATCTCTCGGCGCCCATAGTATCCATCATCCATATCGGTAAAGACGGTTCAAGCATTGCGATTCCAGTATTTGCGAATGTTATAGCACCTAATTTAAACAATATAATTGTTTTAATATCTTTCAAAAAGTTTTGAATTATTTAATTATTATTACCGGCCGCAACTATTATGTACGGATCCATAACCAAAGATTTCAACGAAGGAGGATCAGCATCCGTTTTGACCACTCCAGGTTGTAAAAGCAACAGCTGTAGCACTATTATAATATATAAAAAAGTCAAAAATTAAATTAAAATATTTTTTTTTTTTTTGAAATTTGTATTTGACAAATAAAGTATAATAAGAAAGTTCCTAAGAAAAAAAAATATATGAATCGAATTTGTAATTTTTTGGTGTTCATGCTTAAAAGAGTTGTTATTTCAAAAATTCTTGTACAAAGAAAATATGTAAAAAAATAAATAAAATAACGTACGAAGTAAATATTGTGCACGTATTAAATACAAACCAGTGTTATATAAGACCATTAAAGACAATATTCTAAATAATATTTATATAACTAAGTATAGTAGTTATTATTAATGAATAATAATTATATGATAACCAATAGTTTGATACAAATTTGTATTAGAGTACCTATCTATACGCATATATATATATATATATATATCTATATACATGTTTTTATGTATACCTACGTATAAAACTAAAATTCTAAATCCTATTTTAACAACATAAAAATATTTGAACAACCACTGTTTATTTATGGTTTACAATGAAATCGAAACAGATGTTTTAATAATGAATCTTGTATCAGTTTTATATATGATAAGTGATAAGTAATTAAAAATATATTTTGTATATAAAATAAATTACTTTTTTACTATAATACATTAAAAAAAAAAAACAGCGATTTTGATATTTTAACTAACTACGAAATTTAGATTATAATTGGATTTTGTTATAAACGTGTTAAATTAGAATAATAGTTTCTAGTATAATATGTGCCATAAACTGTAAAATTTATCTAAAATTAAATATTTCATAAAGCAGATGTGAAAAATCAAACATAATATAGTTTTGTGTCATTAACTATTCCATTGCTTATATAAAAATCGAATTATTATTTTACTCTTAGTTCAAAATTACATGCAAATATTGTGAAATAATAAATATAATACTAAACTAAAGTGATTAATATAGGTGAATAAGATATGCAATAAAATATTATAGCACATAATTACCAAACGTACTTGGGTATAGGTAAGTAATTGGATATAAGTCATAATGTATTTTATATTTCCGTGTTGTTAATTTAGATCCAAAATGTATCTAGAATCCAGATAATTACGGAGAATATTTTTTTTATAGTAAAATTTATAATATGACATAGTATAAAAGTTAAATATAGTTTTAGTTTATTGTAGATTTGTTTACAGTTTAGATTCTGAGCGTAACGAGGAATGTATTGGTTTTACAATGTTTTTTAATTTTTTTGGAACAACTTTTCTGCTAAAAAGTTTGCTCCAATTTTCAAGTTAAACGCTTTTTCTGAAAGGAAATCTGACTGGGGTAGTACTTTTGAATAGTCATTTTTTGATTTACCCATGTGTTTTCACAATAAATGTGAAAACCTGGGAAAAAACGTGAGAATAACAGGAAAATTATTAGTATTATTTTCAAATCGTAAATATTACGGCTTTTCAAAACATATATAACCGAATTCCGCTCAAAATCGTTTTTCGGTAGCCATGATTAATCTTTGCATACAGATATATATTACATTTTTCCTCTCTACTTGCATACTTCTAACCTATTACAGTAGCCCACCCATCGTGGAATGTATGTCCGTTTGTTTTTTATTATCAAAACATTAAATTATTCATTTTAAATATAAATAATATTTACGTGAAGAAATAATGTTAAAAATGTACAGTTTATTAATAAGAAATTCAATTTCAATCATTATTGGAATCACAGGTAGTGGTTTTCGTTATTAGATAATTAATAAAATGTTTGTAGAAAAGATAATTATTAGTGTAATTAAGTTTTATTTTTTTTTCTTATCTGTATACATATAGTGTATACCTATGTATTTTTTTATTAATCTGTATGTTTACTAAATAAATAAATATTAATACCAAATATGTGATACAAATATTCGTGAAAATTGTTCAAATAGATAAAGTATGTAGTTAATATACCTACGTTATTAAGAAAATTAATAATATAAAAACGGATGGACCGATTTGATTGATTTTTTTTTGTATTCGTAAATGTCAGTAAAAGGTTTATATGAAAGAAAATTTTTAAAAAATTTACCGAAAAATTTGAAAATTTGAATGGTATTCAAGTTATGTATTCATTTTATATTAATATAAATTGTTGGAAAATACGCACATAAAGGTATAAAAAGAACGCCGCGCTCACTTTCCCACTGTCGGGCGTCCCCATTCCCCGATGGATAAGGTTAGGCTTCACTTCCTTTGATATTCACCCCACCTCTTAAATTTTTGGTATGAAAATCACGAAAAAATGTCCTAACACAACAACTTTAGTCTGTTGAAGGTGGGCTATCCACTTTCAACCTATTTGTTTTCATTTTGACACGGTCAAAACTAAAAAGAGATATGGGTAAAAATGTATAAAAAATTGACACAGTAACGGCGGGCGGGAAAGCTAGAATGGTATAAATCTTATTCTTTTATTCGTATATACATATATATATATGTATATATTTTTTTATATAGGTAAGAAAATACTTAACTAAAAACCATATTATCGGAGCCTGGATGGTATTCATTTAAGCATGCAGTGGCGGTTTTTAAGGGAAATGGAAATGGGGGATCCCCTTGTCCTTTATATCTTATTACAATGTGTATGTATACAAATAATTATTTGATTTTTTTTTTTGATTTCGCTTTTGTTTGCATTTATATTTTAATTCTATAGACAACGAAGATATCTCAATATTGACTTTTTCGTTTAGTGTTACTTCATATTTACCGAGTACTTGATATTTCAATAGAGTTAAATATTGATCGCTTTGCACGTAGCAAAAAAAATAAATCTTGATTTTATTATTTAATACAAATTTGTTTAATTTATAAAATATATTCATACATTTATATATATATATATATATATAATATGATAATTTGAATAAATGTATAAATAATAAACGGTTTTATTTTAGATTTTGTTTTTGTGTTGTAAATCGGTTAAAACTAATCGTAGAGATCTGACATTTTTATAGAATAATTATATTAACCTTTTCTAGACGTGTTAGATATTTCAAAATATTTAGATAATTTTTGTGTCTATGTTTTAGTTAGGTTAATGGAGCCAATGCAAGATGCTGTAATTCAAGGTATAAATTTGGAGGAGGAGAATTGAGATACTAATCGTCACTCCCTGCTTAAAGGCTAGTCAAAATTGCTACTGAAAGCATTGAATTTTAGTGAAATATATTCTTTTTGATGAATTACATTATATATTATTATATAATTAGTATTATTATTACAAACTAATAATGTTTTAAACAAAATGTGTAATAAAAATACAAATTTGGTAGGTATTTACAATATCATTGAAATCGAATATCAAATAAATATTGATTTATCTCAAAAATCGTCCAAAATAATATTATTTTGTTATTAACAGTTTTGAACAATCGTAAAATAGCGTTAGTTACAAGCATGGCGTTTTATAATATTCCTAATGTTATAATTTATTAATATGTACAAAAAATATATACGTAGGTAATATTATAACTTGAAAATTTATTTTAAAAAAAGTTTATGAAACCTAATCGACCAATATGATGTATAAAATCCTATAAATTTCACAAAATTTGAACTTT
Source organism: Cinara cedri (assembly GCA_902439185.1). Taxonomy (NCBI): domain Eukaryota; kingdom Metazoa; phylum Arthropoda; class Insecta; order Hemiptera; family Aphididae; genus Cinara; species Cinara cedri. The sequence continues at coordinate 375,682 of CABPRJ010002397.1, forward strand.
AGCGGGGTACTCTATATTGTTTATATACGTATACATAGGTAATAGTAATTTATTTGTACCTAGTTATTATTTTATAACTAAATAGCATAGACCGTTGACCTAAATGTGTATATACTACAACTATACATATAATTATTAACACTTTAATTAAGTGTCTGCAACCTACACATAACAACACAGCACATACTTCATACAGACAATAGATTAACTTCATAAAAACATGGGTACCTATAAAATACGTGACGTAAAATTATATACCTACCTATTATGTTTTATTTAGTGTTTTTAATCTAATAGAAAATAATAGTGGTTTAATATGAGTTCCCAATTTCCCATATATAGTAGATATATTTACAAAAACCCTTTACAATATTTGCACGCATGCCTGAAACGATATGGAGTCTTCTAGTTTATTAAATAATGCGGATAGGTAGTTGAAATTATTAAAATTTTGGGATTAGGCCACTTAAAATAATTTACGAAATGATATTATAGTAGAATGATCGAGTTTTTTAATCCACATTTTCTGCAGTGTCAACTCTTAAGATGACCATTTATAAAAAAAAAAAAAAACAAAAAAACTTATCGACAACTTCCTCACAGACTGGATATTTAGATAATAATGATACTCGTAAGTAAATTATATTTTAACTTCTTAAAATTGGAATATTTAATCATAATACTTTATAAGAGAAAATTTAACGATTAAGTAATTGTTATTTGTTTTAATACAGTTTTACATATTATGTAGTTATAACATTTACACTTAAATAACTATACAAAGGTCCAATCTATATAAGTGGTTCTTAATCTGTGGTGTGCGTACCACTGATGGCATATGATAGGTAATATGGTTGTATCCTGAAGGCCACATGATGGTTGTACGAAAAATAAATAAATATTTGTACTTTGTTTTTTACGGATATGATGTTATTTTATAATTTGTTTGAAAATTAAAAAATCTTTATAAATAATTGTTGGTGTAGTATTTTACTGTTTTAAAATTTGAAATAAATGTATTACAGTTTTGAATAGTTTAATTTTTATTCATAAGTGGTACTTGACAGATCCGTAATACACATTAGTGATAGGCGAAATAAAAAATGTCAAAACCACTGATATAAGATATATTATACTGTCTCTAAAAATCTCATACAATGCTCAATCCAACTGTGATTTATATAGGACCAAACAACGTATGCAGCAAAGTGTGTTATTCAGTTTAATTACTTACTGAAATATCTTTATACAGTTTAATGGCATATACCGCAAGTCAATCATTCGCAATAGACACGGGATTTTAATTAAAATGTTTTAAACTTAATATTCAAATTATTTCCGTACATCCGTCTCCTAGTGCCAAAGCCGAAAGTATTAAAAACGGAGCCGTTTTTCCCACAAATTCATACATGATGCCGCCAAATGGTGGGCCGATCAATACACCTAGAGCTAATCCACCTAATGCAATACCCATTGCGTTTCCTCGTTCTTTATCATCCGGGTATCGTTCAGCCAACATTCCCATCCCTGGAAAAAAAATAAGTATGTCAATATACACGTATTTGTACCTAAAAATATCTAACAAAACAAACAATAATTTTTTCAAAACAATATAATATATGTAAACATTTTAGATTGTTTTTGTTGCTGTATAGTATAATAATTACCAGAGACTGTTGAACAAGATGATCCGATACCTTGCAAAGCTCTCGCTACAAAAAGTACTCCATAACTTCGACCAAAAGCAAATACTACAAAAATAATATATTAAATACAATTAAAAAAAAAAATGAATTATATATATACGTGATCCGATGACTGATTTTTACTTATGGTAGATATAAACATGATGAAAAATCCTGTAAACATTGGAATGCTATAGCCAATCCGGTGGGTTAGAGGTCCAACAATTGGGTTTACCATAAGCTGCACTACCGCTTTTGACGCAAACATCATACCGACCGCAACAGTTTCGTGAACCAGATCGTCGTGTCTTTCCTTTTTGAGAATTGCTTCTTGTGTTTGCCAACTAGTTGTTCCATTTTCTAATTTAATTTGCATAAAACAACACAGCATTATTATAATACACTTACATTCTGCATAGTACAGAACACTAAATCTATTTTTAAATTTAACATATCGTTCCAAGAAAAAGACACCCGTGAGCAATAGAAATCCGTTACTAAAATTTAATTCCCCTCCCCCCCCCTACTTTATACTATAAAATATTCTTCGTGTAATTATATATTATCGTTGACTAAAATAGTACTATATCGTATATACTATACTACAACTACTTCTGAAAAAAAAAAAATCGTGAAATTTGAGCATACAAATAGTAGGAGAGAATGTTGAAAGTTTAAACCCCCAAAAGATACATCCTTAGTAATAACGATATATTTATATATATAAACAAATTTAAATTTTCTAGTTTCATTTGGAGTAACTCTAGGGCTATTTGAGGAAAAACCATTAGTGAAATGCATATTTAAAATACAACTCAACTTATTATCACTTTATTACGTCAATAAAACAACTCAAATTCTTGAGTTAGAACTCATATAATACAGGAAAAATCCCATACAAATACACAAAAGTAATGGAGAAAAAAATATATTAACCATATTAACGACAAAGTAGGTTGCAATAAGTCTCATTTCCGTGGAAAATTGGAATAAATTTGTATAATTTTTTTAATGTAATGTAAGTAATACAAATACTTTTGTAAAAATCTAAATAGTGTTAATTCTATAGAATAAAATAAATAAATAATGCATAATGTAATGTGGTGATACTCCGTAATAGCGGCGGTGCAAAGTATTTTTCCTCGAATCACTTATTTCATTTTCCACCTATCCACCTGCCTATCAAAAATACTTTACATCTTACTACACTTTACCTATAAAATATAAAATAAACCTTACCCAGTTGATAGGAGTTACTAACTATAGTTTCCACGAGAGCCCTTTTAAAACTTCAAAACTTTTCACAGACTTAAATATATGTGTAAATGATTGTACCTATACATAAACACTGGCATATCCAGAAAACTTTGTTAAGACCTATTTACGTTTTATTTGTTTATTGTTCTTTAATGAATATTGAATACTATGTATTGTATTGTTATATTTAATTTTAAAAAACCATACGAATTTGTGTCACCATATATTAATTAATATCCAAGCACCCACAACCCATTCACTCATTTTTTTTACATTCGAAGCGTATTGAGGGAACTATTTTTATTTTTTTTTTTTCGTCTGTGAGCAAATTTTTCAACAGAAATCGTCCTCTGATATATCAAGGTAGACATTTTTCTGAAAAAACGTACATAGTTGGGGTATTAGGTAGGTCATTGTTTGATTTTCCAATGGGTTTTTACAATGAATGGGCAAAATCGGAAAAAAAATATCGAAAAAACGGCCATAAAAAAATATTTATGGCACGCGGTTTCATTGTTTTTAATTTTTACTAATTATATATTTTCAATAATAAAGTAAAAACAAAATTATCAAAATGGTTAATACTCGTAAATAAATAAAGTAAATAAGTATATAAATAAAAAATGTATATAATTAAAAAATAAAACAAATAAATGAATTAATGCGTCACCTAGAGTATTACGATAAGTATATTATACGACTGGTTTCGAATTAAAAATTCATCGGGTGTATCACAGTCAAAATATAAAACGCGGTTTACATTTTATATTTTGACTGTGATACACCCGATGAATTTTTAATTCGAAACCAGTCGTATAATATACTTATCGTAATACGCTAGGTGACGCATTGATTCATTTATTTATTTTATTTTTATGTATTCATTTTTTATTTATATATTTTCTATCAGAAATATTGATCCGATAAAAATACTTTTACTGTTGAATTTTTAGTCAAGTTGGTAAATATAAGAAGGTTGTGTTTTGATTTTCTGTGTAGTTTTTTTAATAATCGAGCAAACCGAAAGAAAAATGAGCCGGGCATACTTCGCATGTGGGTGGGCTGTAGATGAGAAGTTGAGAAAGTAAAGAGGAAATTTAATGTAAATCTGTACGCAACAATCAATCATACATATGTCATATTATGGTAAAATAATTACATATACATTATATATTTTCTTTAATAACATTTATTTATTATACTGTTCCTATTTTCCCGTTTTTCCTACGCTTTTTCTGGTTTTTCATATGTTCCTATTTATTATGAAAATTCCTGAGAAAATCAAAAAATTAGCTACCTTAAGTATCTACCCAGTCATATTAAACAGTAGAAAAATTGTTTTCATTGAAGATCGGAGTAAAATTACTGGTAGAAAAGTTGTTCACAGGAAAAAAAAGGGCCGTAATATTTTTAACTAATATACCTACATTTCGTACATTTTCCCGTTTTCTCTCTGTTTTTCAAATTTGATGAGAAAATGTATAAATTACCTCATTAAAATACCTCCCAAGTCAAATTTCCTTTTAGAAAACGTGCTATTATTATGAATCGGAGTGAAATAGCACAACACACAATAAACAAAGTAGGCACAATCACGCAATAATGGCTTCTATGCAATAAAAAGACGACTTAATTACACTCAATTTTTTTTTCACCACTTAGTCAATTTATCATGAACTTTTAGTTAAATTTTCAAGCATTTACATATAAATTGAAAAATTAACGCACTTCTATATAAATGCAACTCAAAATATATCTATAATCATTTTTTGATTGGAGCAAGATTTCTGAGTTCCTCAAAGACAGAAAAAAAAAGCATACATGAAAATTAAATTACATGCTTAAAGTATTATATAATTGTCTTTTAAAAATCATGTTACACATGATTTTGTCGTAAGACTACAAGAAAAACTAAATCGGAACAATTTAAAATAATGAAATTGTTCACGTCGTAAACATGATCGTTTTTCTTTTATGTTTTTTTTCCTAATCGTTATGTAAATTGCTTGAGATATCATAAAATTACCTTCTTACAACTTCTTACCTTCTTACCTTCTTTTGTCAAATAGACAAAATTTGTCTTCAAAAAAATTACTTTTAAAATTTTGGAAATTTAAAATATTGAAATTCATCACGCACTGTAAATATTTGTCTAATTTTCCTATACGTTTTTTTTACGATATTTTCCAACGATAGGAAAGGGTCGATCGGTCGACAATCATAGGATCGACATAGTGACGAAATTTAACGATCGAATTAATTATAATATATCAATAAAACACAAAAATAATAAACTAAATAAACCCATTTAGTTTATTAAATTATTGAATTCGTAATTAAATTAAATATAAAATAGGTCGTATTAAATTTAAAGAAGTATAAAATATGTATAATAAATAGTTAATTAATTAAAAAGTGTATGCTATAAGCTTTTAAAAATTGATCTTTTGACCTAGGTATGTTGCTTGACAATTATGATTGCATACAAGCGCATATACAGAGTGTCCTGCAGTGTTATCCTTATGCTAATAATTCCATCAATATTTATTTTGTTTAAAAAAAAATTTTCATTCAGGTTTTGTGCGAGTGGGACAAATAAGTAAAGTAAAATTAAATTTGTATTTTCAACCCTTAATTGTTGAAAAAAAAATTACTTTTTATTTTATCACTGTTCCAAATAGCCATTTTATAAAATATATTATTTTAAACATACATTCATATCCGATAAATATTTTCTTAGTAATAGTCATTTTCATTTCTATTGGAGTGAAAACAATTATTAATATTCATTAAAATAACACGTTACGTGATAAAGAATTACAATCAGCACGGTAATTTCTTTTTTTCTATTGAATATTAATAAATTGTTTTCACGTCTATTTTTTGTTTATTAAAGCTAGGTACTATAATTAAGAAACTATTAATCGGGTATGAATGTATGATACATTAAAATTTGAAGAATATTATATTTTATAAAATTACCATTTTTAAATTTTAAAAAGTGGAAAATTAAAAAGTTATTTTTTTCAGTGATTTCCTAAGGGATACAAATTTTATTTTTTTCAACATCTGTGCCCCCCTCCCCAAAACTTGTTTGAAAAAAAAATAAATATTGATAGAGCTCTTAACATATAAGGATAACACTGTAGGACATTTTTATAAACGATATAAAGAAGACATACCTACAAGATTAATAAAAATTATGAAATATAAAATATATTATTATTATGTCAGCCCCTTACACTGTCGGCCTTATAGTTGTCTTGCAAATATCGTAATCCCATCCAAAATCGCTTGAGGAAACAAATAATTACGTATTTATCGCATTAACTAGTTTTTAAATGCAACAAAAATGATATGCTTTTAGTTTTTGATTGAGGCAAGATTTCAGAAAGAAAAAGTTGCTCACAGACACAAAAAAAAAAAAAAAGCACACATCATAGTAAAACCAATTAGTGAATGTTCATTACACACCAATGTATCACGACACGCAATTTGAAAACCACTAGAGTCTAAACTATATAACGGGTATATCAAATTTCATGTTGTCTGTTTTTTAATCATATAAATTTAATATATTGTTTAATATTAAATTTAATTAAGAAAAAACGTTTTCTATAAAATATTATTAAACTTCCTAATATTTTATTATTTATATAATTGTGTGTGGTATTGATTGAAATAAAACTGCCAAAATATCTGGGAGATACGTGAATTTTCTCTAGGGGGGGACAACCTCATCTTCAATCTTGGTGTCTTATTTTAGATTCCCTCTCCTTTCCAAAGGTAGAATAGGTACATACCTATATATACCTACTTATTGTTACTATGTATATATATGTTATATTATTTACCAGTTTACAAATATAATAAAATGTATTAGTGTTATATTATTAAGTGTTTTTATTATGTAAATTACATGAACGTACCTGTATAATTTGCCATATCTCCATGCGGGACTACATATTGATCATGAGGGGCTTGTGATATGTCTGAAGTTAAAGGTTGATCGGGATGTTGGATGTCGTAAAGGAATTCCGGTATTATCGGTACTGTAATATAAAAAAACAATGTGTAATTATTAATTATACAGCTATTGTATAGTACCTATGTCCTATATACTCTTAAGAATTATACAATTTAAAAATGTCTATAATATAACTGTGTAATTTTGAATTAATAAGTATTCACTAAAAACAAGTTTAATCTGTTCAGTTTAAGATGGAACTGCATTGCGTGAATTGGAAAACAATTAGGAGGACGCAAAAATGTAAAAAAATAATGTGCATACATTAATATTATATTTCATTAATCGTTAAATACATACATGTTTATAATTTTCATGCAGATCGGAGATATAGGGGAGTGCACGGGAGGAGAGAGTGATACCTACTCCTAAACTTGGAAATTAAGACACCTGAGTCGACAAATCAACTATGAATTAATTCTAAATTCGATAAAACTAATATTTGTTTAGGTTTTTTTTTTGTATTTTATAATATGTTATATCATTATCATCAAATTTAATTATTATCAAAGAACAAAAAAAAAATAGGTAAATAATTTTTTGAAATTGATAAATTTAGTATTTGGAGTCAACAAATTTTTGGATCTGTGTTCATTATGGAAAATTGTTGGGATATGCTAAAATATCTGTATAAAAAAAGAGAAACTCAGTCTCTCTACGGCCCTCCTCAATTAAAGACACAAATATTTAGAGTTATATTTCTAATTGAATCTGTTTTATCATTTTAATAATATATCGTTCAGTTTTGATGCTGTCAGTAATTTAAGACGAAACTGTAGAGTATAGAGTACTCGTAAAATTATTCACATTTCATTTAATAATGTAAATATAAGACTATACGATATTTGAATTAATAATAGGTATAAATAAGATTAATTATTAGGGGTAATAGTAATATTACAAACTAAGGTATGTACATGTTAGTTGGGAGTTTGTTACGAATAGGTAAAATATTATTGTAATATTATACTTGCCTACAGTTGTTAAAAGCATATTATCCAGGAGTAGAGCTATGGCCACAATCACCACAACAAGTTGGCGAGATTCGCGACATCGGTGGAGCCATTCTTCAAACATTCCTCCGGCCGAGATCATAAGCAGCTATACCTACAATTATTATCTAATCATAAATTGTTATTTTTAAATAATTATTTATAAAATAACAATGTAAAGGGCATTTTAGTAACCCTATAACTTCTTTAAAAATATTTTGTCGGTATCCTTATATTTCGTGTATACCTATTATACTGTATTAGTTGCCTCTTACTGATGTAACAAGAAGAGGTACCGTGGACGTATTCTGAACCCTTCACACAGGGAAAATGGTATTATCGACAATAAAGTGAATTCATTCACCCCACAGAAACAGTTCCATAAGCCTACTGAAATTACCCAACTGGACTTTTCACCAATAGAAGCTCCGTGACCCTTGTTCGCTAAAGCCGTAGCATCATATTCACCCCTCTGAGGTTTAGGTTTATTATATTGTATACATATGCGGAATAATGTTTTTTTCTTTAACGAATGTAAATAATTAGCAACTATAATTAGTGAAATAAAATACAAATATGAACAAAATACAGGCTGTCTCACGAAGATATGCCTATTGTAATATTCCTGAGATAATAAAAATAGTTAAATTCTGTTTTGTTTTTTTATTGTTATTACTCGCAAGGATAAGGACTACAAATATTTATATTTGAATTAAATTTGTTCATCTTAAAAAACTAAAAAATAACATTTCATTTTATTACTTACAAAAAATTAGAAAAATATTAAGCCATTTTATAGATTTTATTATTATTATTCTTTTGAAAATTATTACGTATCAACTTTTTATTTTGATTGAATAAATCATGGTTTTTAATAATTTTTTAAAGTTCAGAGAAAAGTACCTATAATTTTGCAGCAGATTTTAAGAAGTGGCGTATTTTCAAATCATTTGTGAGGGGAAAATTTGAAATTTTCCTAAAAGGTGTTCACTAAACTACTATAATGTAATGTTGTTTAATCGTGAAATGTATAGAATATATGAAAATAAATTTATAAATGAAGTTTAAGTGGTACGTTTATTAATATTAATTATATTCAAGTGTCGCCTTTATAAATAATATATAGATGTATAGTACACATACCTGATCAAATTTTGCAGCTCAATCTAATAAAAATTTTCAGAAGAGAATTCCGTTGTCCGCATACTTTAATTAACGGTTACTTTTATCCAAAACCATTAGACTGTCAATAATAAATAATAGTTTTAAATTAAAAACAAAAAAAAAAATTATAAATATTAAATAAGTTAATATCAATACCTATAATAATTCAAAAAATAATATTAGTATCGAAGTATACCTACAAATAATTGCAATACGCCCATCACAACTATGGTTATTACTTTTTTCATACATCTATCTAATTCGTTATAAGGTACCTATTAAATTTTAAAGGAAGTTTAAATATATTATATTTACACTTTTCTACAATATATATATATATAGTTATAGTTCCATTGTAAATCATAAAATATTATCAATTTCTAGCATAAAGTAGTATATTATTATGTGTAGACATGGATAATACACAGTAAATTATGGATACCTACCTATTTGTAAATAACTTTAAAAAATTACTATTTTTAAACTTTTTATTCTCGTCGTTAGCTATAAATACCTATATGGCTCTATTTAAGTTATATACCTAATGCGTGTACAATTTACCATAACGCACATTATATCGTGTTAATAGTCATCGATACTATTGTTTTATACTTTTTTTAAATTTATATGCCGGTAAAAAAGTTAATTACCTATACGTTATCATTAATAATAAAGTTTAGGCCTTTATAGATAAGCCAAGGTTAACGTAGTAAACTTGCTTTAATAAAAATATTATACGCTGTATGGTTTTCAAGAATGTATGACAATTTTCCCCTGGACATTTTATAACGCGAACATTTATCCTCCCTATACACATTACACATTTTTGAAAAATGAATTTGAATATTTTTGTCTTAATGTGTAGTGAAATAAAACAGAATAAATTTCCAAATATTTCCATAAATATAATAACTATAGATGTATAATAACAAGTAATGCTTAAAACAAGTATTATAATGATCACATTATTTTAGAAAAAACCCATTAAAATATTATAGTACCTACTGCACTATGTACCATTGAAATTTTAAATTGTGTCCAAAACCATTTGCTTAGACTATTAAAATATTATTCTCATACATTCTCACAGCATAATTTTAATTGATTAATTTAAAACATTGGGTACTTTTTATTTTATAATAAAAAGTAAGTTCCATTATAGAACATTTTATTGTATTGTAGAGCGAAATCAAAGTAATAAACATATTAGAAATTATTGTTTTAAAATATAACAAATTTAAATTTTAAATCACATTTAACGCTGTCCACAAGCACAGACGGATCTAGGAATTTTAAACGGAGAGAAGGAGGCAGAACTAGATTTAAGAATTTCAAAGGATTATTAATCAAAAATAATATTAAAGAACTATTAGGTAATTATTTTTTGGCGATTTTAGAAAAACCATATTTATCGGAACGGTCATTCCTCGAATTCACGCCTGGTTAAAATGTATTAATAGTAACTACCTATTCATTTTAATAAAATTGATTGTGGTTTATTTATGCAATTTAATACTGTTAAATTTAATTAATCTAAATAATTAAAACTTAAGTTTTAATAAATATCACCAATATTATTTGTATCGATTGGTTAAGAAAAGTAGGAATTAAGTAATTTACTTTTATATATTATATACTATATATAATTACAAGCATGTTTACAAGATCGGGTTAGGGGTTCAATCCCCTCCCCTCCCCAAAATTTTAAAAATGATCCTTCTACTAGTTTTATAGTTCAAAATGTTTAATTCTTTTACTTATAAATCCCTCTCTCACTGAAAATGTTTTTGATGCATGTGCCTGTATTACATATAGGCACATGCCTTTAGTTAATTATATAGGTGTAGACTTGTGGTGAAAATTGCCAATTAGTACCATAGATTATTTGAGAAAAATAGTTTTCGAAAGTCAGGTAATATCTAGTTTTTTTTTTAAGTACCTATTTAAAAAATCTTTGTCAACAATAGCATTTCTATATATATATATAATATAGTACAAGTTACGATAATATATTATACCATGTTATGGACACAATGCAAATTATAAACATCTTCAAACAATAATTATTGGGCATTGTTAAAAGGAATTGTGTTTATAGACAATGTGGTAAAATATATTTGTATTATATTATGTTATACATAGGTGCGTTAAGCAAGTGATTTTTATGAACAAAACGATTACCTACACGTAAAGCTATAAAAATACCATGTAATGAAACCAAAAAATACGTTGTTTTTTTTTCAAATATGTTATCACAATTCCTACCTACAAAAAAATATATATATATTTTATTATATAATTTTAATATATTTGAGATTTTATACAATTTAATTTCAATTCAATAGTATTATTATAGCTGTGCAAATGATATAAGTACATTACAATGAACAGCCTTTGCGAATAAAATATATTATTCTCCTATTGTCATTGCCATACAGATTCCTTTGAAATAAAAAAAAACCTTAAATCGTTTAAACGAAAGCCTTCTTCCGCCCTTATTTCTACTTATAGTAAATTCGCGCGAACGCTTTAATACAAATCAAATCGTCAAGTCGTCCTCTATTATGCCCAACAACTTTACGCCACCTGACACAAAAGGATTTGCAGTATATATAAAAGGTTTCCATTTTACAATTTGTTCGTACCTATACCTAATATGATACGATAAATGTATATATTTTTATTTTCAATTGTACCTATTTTATTCGGCTTATACCAAAACTCAAAATTGTACATATTTGCATTTGTTAGTTTTTAATATTTTTCTCTAATATTATTATTGGTATGTAATAATACTCGACAAATAAATAGGTAGTGAGAAATTGAAAACTGAAAATTCCAAATTAATAAACTTTTCAATATTTATAATGATACAAAAATACTTGCACTGTATCGAAAAACTAATAAAAACTACGTTAATGTGCACATTGTGTATTATTTTACACGGTACAAATAGTAGTACACGCAGTAGACCACGCTTAAAATCAAAATTCCAACATATCAAATACCTCACAAAAAGTTCCTCGTCCTAAATCCAGTTATCACTAAATTCAAATTTGGGAATAAGTATATTATACGCTTGATTATATAATTCTGCTCGTTATGACGTTATACTATCCGTTAACAGCAAAAATTCTGCAAACATACCTACCTAGGACATTAAAGAATTCCAACACTCGAGCATAAACCAAATCTCAATGTATTTCGAAATTATTATTCGTAAAACTTCACAATTCCGCATAAACCCAATCTCAATGTATTTCGAAATTATTATTCGCAAAACTTCACAATTCCGCAAAATACCATAATTTTAAACCCGACTATTACACAAAGCTATGCATTCCGGAAAGCTCACCTAAATTCCTGAAATTGTCTGGGATATAGAAACTTGTAGCTTTTGTCTTACATTGTATGTAAGTGATAATGTAGAAGTCAGCAATTTTAATTAAATATCTTGTGTCTAATATATAAGCTAGTCGCCTTTAATAAAAACAAATCATTGACAAGAAAAAATAAATTAAATACCTTGGCGATTTCTTTCTATTATACAAATGATAGAATATGATTTTGAATTTTCGGGATTTAATACCGAAATTATAAATGGATGCATGTCGCATTAACAATTGGTGTCACTATGTTATTAGATAGGTAGTGAAAATGAATTTATTAATTAGATCTTTATTTATATATTTATTAATTATTTTATTTTATTTGGAGACATTTTATTCTGTTAAAAAATTATGTCAATCTATCAAATAAATATATTAATTACAAAGTATTATGTATATCATGCACGGCGTATTAAAAACAGGGTTATGGTTTTAGTGAAAAGACATGTTAAAATATACGAGTATTTTAAGGAAAATCGATCATTTTTGGCATTCATTGTTTTAATTTGTTGAAAGCATAGGAAATAATACACATTGTTTTAAAAATATAGTTTCGAAATTCCATTTATTAACGAACAACTTTATATTGCACTTTTTTATTTATTACCCAGTGACACAATTAGGGGGGTAGTTATAACCCCCTCTCCAAATTAGACATTCTTTATTTCGAATTCTACGTAATACCATATAGATTTATATAATTTGAATTGCAATTATAGACATTTTTTTGTACATTTAATATTATAGTGTACGTCGTGCACTTCACTTATTTATACATGTATAACAGTAATTCGTTCTTCCAAAAGCCTGTCCAAAAATTTGATTGAAATTTATAACCTACCATGGTTGCACCACTGTTCTAACTTATAATTCATAATTCATTACTTTATGTAAAAAAAATTCCTCAATCATAATATGTAATTATTTCACAATGACTTTCTGAAATATATAACATTCATTATTATACTAATTTAACTTTAGGTACCTACATAATTTATTTCGAGACTTTAATCTCATTATTGAATATGAGTTTTAAATTGTAACTCAAAGTACCTAAATGATATTAAAATAGCACGGAAGCTCAGCAAAAGACAAAATATATGTACTTATAATAGGTACACTATGTTAAAGGTATTAATTTGAAATACGAAGAATTTAGCTCCTTTTAGTATTATTTTTCCATAATATGCAATTATAAAATATAATTGCCAATTTCAAATTTAATAGAAATATATTATACTGTAATAGGCAACTCGACGGTCTTGTGTCCCATCTTAATCGACGATCTACTCCTTTTAGCATGAGACCTGACCCAGTGGTAGTTTTATGGGAGAGGCAACAGATGAATCATCCCTTTCCCTTATGCCATGGCTTTTACAACTTTATTTTAATATTTTACCTATATTGAACAAGGAAAAATTAAGTTACAAAAACATCAATATATTATGAACATGAATTGTCTTTAGTATTGTATTGTATTAATATGATACTCAATACCTCAACTATTGATTTTACTACAAATATTATTTTATTTATTAAACTATACGCGAAATGGATGAATATATTAGGTTAGCTATGTGCTACTGTGGTGGGTAGAAAGTTAAGAAGGTTAAATACATAGAGTTATTTAGTTTATATCTGTGTACAACGATAAATTATTGCTAGCAAAAAAATATTCTGAGCAAAATTTATTTATATTTTTTTAAATGCCTTGAGTTTTATGATTTTCGGCAAAATTTGATCTTAAAACACTTATAAAATAAAAACTATTACTTTACGCAAAATTTTTCTTTTACCAATAAGTACAAATTATGATGAACCTCATGTTAAATTTTTAAGCATCCACTGTTCAATCAAATAATTTTATCCATACAATAAAATATTTTTAAAAAACTCGAAAAAGTAAAATTCTCATAAATAGCTTAAAAATCCCCAGAATGTTTTAAAAATATTACCATGTTTAGAAAAAAATCAATAAAGTTGTTCTATAAATATTTTAGATCCCTATTATTTTTAACCAAATAGAAAAAACAAAAAAATTTCAAATTGAGACTAATAAAACCATTCATTTCATAAACTTTCCCGTTTTTCCTTTCTTTTCTTCCGGTTTTGCTCAATCATTAACTAAACTACATAGAACATCAACGAACTCCTCACTCGCTAATTAGGCAAAATAGTCTCTCAGGAAATAACACTACTCTTAGAATTTGGAATAAAATTTCTTGTATGTAACAAAAATAAAAACAATTTCTACTTAAAATGCTTTTACAATTATCCTTCTAGGTAGTGTTCAATTTTTTTTTTTTTTTTAAAAGAACTTATTGTTGAACCTTTTGTACAATTTTCAACCATTTTTATCTGACCAAAACAATTATTCTACTCACATATATAAAACTAAACAAACTCAAAAAATATCAAATGCCTAGAAATTGCACAAAATTTTACTATGTTGTTCGGTTTTTCTCAATTATTTGGAAAACAACAAAGAAAATCTAAAAGTATCTTTCCTTCAATACATGCGAACTTTTGTTCTCAGAAAATAGCTACACTTGAAAATTGAAGCAAGAAAATTTAGGAAATATATTATCATAAAAAAAAAAATTGATCATAAAATGAATGTTTTAGGATTTATTTAAGATTATTTTGTGGAGGGTTTTAAATACTTCATTACAGTATTAAAGTATATTCAATTTGTACCTACTATATAACAATGAAACCACAATTATTTAATTTCCGAAATACCTTATTATATTATAATTTTCTATACGTAAAAATAAAACATGTGCATAAAACATAAAAAATTATATTTATATTTAAAAAAGTAGGATACATGAAGTTAATCCGTAAGTATTGATAAACCGTTCAAAACGAAATGTGATTTTGAGCAGAATTTGGTTATACATGTTTTGAAATGCTGTAAATTTTACAATTTTCGTTAAAATATAATCTTAAACTTTTATAAAAAAAACTTCATTTCGCTCTACTTTCTTTTTTACCACTAACTACAACTTATAATAAACCTATGATTAAATTTTCTAGCATTTCTGTTTAGTCAAACAATACTCACAATCTAAACCATTTTTTTTTTTTTGTCAGGGAATATATTACTCTTGAAACTTACAACAATTATATTTCTGGTTGAAATGTAATTTAGAACAATTTTTAATTATTATCATGTCATAGGTTTGAACTTTTTATTTAACGTTTTTTTCCGATTTTTCCTTAATTATAATGAAAAATGGTTAGAAAATCAATGATCCAAAATGTAACAATAAAGGTCTCATGTCGTTTTTTGATTTGAACAAGATTTTTGGTAGCAACCATACATCATAAATATTTATAAATAATAAAATCGGTAACGCCGCGGCGCACCGTAATTATATTTTATCCATTTTTCCTAAACAAATTTCCTGATTTTTCCCAATTATTTCAGATTTCAGATCTAGCTGATACAATAAAGATGTTTGACTTTCTAACCAGTTTTTATAACAATTGGGAAAACTTGAAAATGACATAAAATAAAAACAGATAAATTGACGTCGTTAAGATTTCTCAATTATATTCTTGGAATTTTTTATTTTGTTCATAAATTTAAGCGTGCCCTCATACCAAAATATGGTGTCCGGACATGGACAGCCGTGATTGTGGGGAAGTCAGGGGGCTCAGCCCATCCACCCAAAATCGTCCGAAGCCTTCCCTATAAAATTTTTATTTTATATAATATAAGCCAGTCTTAATGTAATATAAATAATATATTAGAACTATTTTAGCACCCAACCAATAAAAATTCGAAATCTTCGCGGCCTATGATGTTTGGGACACGGATACCCCCTGCCCCTCCTAATCCGTTTCCACTTGATTCGGCACTGATAAAACTAAACTAATTAATTAAATTAGTTAGCGATAAAACTATAACACATACACTTTGCATAGACACACAGTTAACGTATCCAACTTGCACAAATTTTAACTGATTATACAGTCACCGCGGCGTAAATATTATATTTATACGAGTGTATTATTAGTATGCACAATTGTTTAAACTAGTGATGAGAAAAATCCGGTTTTTGAAACACTGAATTAGTATTATTTTATGTATATTACTTATAATAGAGTTTTCATAACTACACTTAAATTTTATATAAAAAAAAAAAATTGATTTTTTTTCAATTAGAATATACAGAAATCTACAATGTCAACCACGAAATTCGGATTTAGTAGCCTATATAACATCCGAAATCCCGATTTCGGGATTTTTCGGATTTTCGGACAATCCAGATTTATGTCACATCACTACATAGTTTAAACACCTCCAAGCAAATGTGCCTGAGACAAATATAGAAAATAAATGTAAAAATTAGATAATAAAAAAAAAATATATATATATATATATATACATAATATTATCATATTGTGTTTGCGTAATATTCAGTGTCGCTTGCCGTTTATAATTATATCCGGTATAATAATCGCCCGGAAATTACCTTTATATATATATATATAGCGATCGATTGCCAGCACGATAACTCGTGACATTATGTAAATCAGGTATTGTTTATTTAAATCTCACGCGCTCCGATAAACGCGTCAATTATAAGTGTTTCTCGGATTTTCGAATAAAATCGTATTGCGTACACAATAAAGAAACGAATGAATAATATAAGAAAAAAAAACCGATTCGCGTTGTTTCTGCGATACAATAAAATCATTACGATATCATAATACCGGGTTATGTCATCGGGTCCCGTCAAATTTATGTCAAATTATTAAAATTCGAACCGTAATATTTTTTTTTATTTTTTTTTTTTTTGAGAACTTTAGAAATACGTTCGCCGTCGTACGCATAAAAAACTCGCGCCTTATAATATTTGTTGACTACAGCAAAACCGAAATAAAATGTGTATATATGAAAAAAAAAAAAAAAACTGATGATGACAAATCGTGATGCAAAACCATCAGTTTTTATACGTCACGTTTGGAAAAGTACAAAAAGCATTTGCGAACGGCTCGTATAAAAACATCGATAGGAGTAAAAATATACAAGTATATAATATTCTATATGAACCGAAAACAAATAAAAAAATGCATCCTAAGTCAGGATTCATAACACGCGTTTATACGGTCGTATATGTACATGATGGGCGGACCCATTTTCGCCCGAAGTTGACCTTTTGGTTTCCGCCCCCCCCAAAAAAAAAAAAAATTATCCTTTTTCCACAAATTCAACAAAAAAGAGTTTTGGTTTTCGACCATAGAATTAATATTATTATTGATCATAAACGAAAAAAAATTGTTGATTACCGCTGTCCGTGAGCGCATCTTACAAGTCATAAAAAACAATAAAGTTAATTGGCAAGTAAATAAAGTTTTTCGGGTGTAATAGGCTAACGAAACACTACGATTGTTTAAATGGAAATTATCTTTCAAAAGTTAGTACTTTTCCTTTTAAATTTCGGGCATGCAACTCTTCAAGTCTTAGATTAACAATGAATACCTGCGAATCATACGATATGATGTCCATTTGAGAAATATATAAAATATTAACACCTAATTCACATTAGTTGTATTATCAATAATGCACGTGAAAAACCAAGTGAATGTCTAAAGAACAAAAAATTCGTTAAAATAAATATTGTATGTTATTTATACAGAACGTCTCGCGAAGTCAAACTCGAGAGATATCTCGGAAAACTACAATTAATTTTTTATACTGAACGAAAAATTTCGTACACCTATATTTTTTATTTTAGTTTAAAACAAAGTATCAACTATGGGAGTGTAATACCGAATAGTCCCCCGTAAGTCGTTGTTACATAAATTAATAAACATAAACGTGAATTATTGTGTTAGTGAAGTCGGAAAAATCCCTACACTTTACTGTAGGCGTGATTGGATATTATTATCATCAACGAAGTTCGTACCGAAATGTGATGAAATTTATTTAGGAAAGTGTTACGAAAAATCCGAAAGAATACTACAGAGTATTCAAACAACAGGATATAAATGAATTATGGGTAACACAATAAAAATCATGCGGTATGAGTTTATCCGCGTGCCGTACAAACTCCGACAAAATAAGGGTTTAAAATTATTTTTTTTTATATGTTTTACACTTATATCATTATGGTTACACTTAAAATTACATTTCGTTTGTTTCACCAAAACGTTTGCACTTTCGTTTATGACGATTAATATTTCTGTAATCACGGGTGAAAACCGAAACCCTCTTTGTTCGGTTCGGGCGGGAAAACCGGAAAGTTGATTTCAGGCGTGCGCGCTTTTTTACGCGGGCGAGTGTACACGATGGGGTTTCGGGGGTTCAACCCCTCCCTACCACTCACCCGGAAATCTTATGAAAATTACGATGAAAGTGGATTTCATTCACTAGTGTTTTAAAAGTGGTTTCTGTCAACGAGGAAGACATAAATGCAATTTCGGTTTTATTACTAAAACCTTATTTTATTTCTTAATTTTCTTAAAGGTTCTTATTTTATTACTAGGTAATAGGTATATATATATATTACGTTGTTATTATTTGTCATTTCTAATTTTTTGTGGTTTTCCTGCTTTTAGAAAATTATAACCGATACGGCGATATCGCGTATATCATCACAATCATTTTAATTACGTTATAATTTAGGCTGTATTCGCTAAAAAAAAAAAAAAATAATCCTACAATCGAAAGCATGTGATCTTTTTGGAGTTTGAAAGCGTAGCTACAACCCTAAACCCCCTCCGAAACATTATTCTGTAACCGCATCCGCGAACAATATTTCTGAAAAGCCTCTTTGTTCGGGACGAAAACCGAAAGGTAAATTTTGCCCGTACGTCCGCGTGCACGCGTTATTACGATATGCCGATGTTCCCCTCCCCCTCCGTCCCCCGCAAAAAGAGATTAAATATTTCCCGTGTGATAATGTAGACGTAAATAATAATATTGTGTACGGCGATAATGTCAATCTCGACCGACCCCGGACAGAAATATTATTCGGGAAGAATGCGCGAAAACAATAAAGCGATAAAAAAAAATAAATACCAAAAAAAAAAAAAAAAAAAAAATTCAAATTTAAAATCCCGATACTTACGATCGTTTTTCAACGGTGACGATGGGTTGCCGGCGGACAACGTGCGTCTCTCGCGGAGTCGCACGGCGGTGTAAAGGCGACGGCGGCGGCAGCGGCGGCGGCGTCGGCGGCAGCGGCGGCAGCGGCGGCGACGCGGTGTAACCTGTACGAGTATATAATGGCGTACAGGACACACTCAACCGCCGGGTGCAAAGCCCGGGGACCGTGTGCGTGCGCGTCTGAGATACACTTAAATGTTAAGCGCGCGGACGGTCGTCGAAACGCGAGGCCTGTATAGCGACTTAGCGTGCCCGAGCACTTTGACGCCATCCCCGTCGACCGTGGCGCTCGGCCTAATACGGTGGCGGACGGCCCGTCAACAATCGTACGGCAGCCGTCGTCGTCGGTTTTCCCGGCCGCGTATACATAATACACGATAAAGTACCGTGATGATGCTTTCACGTATACTCGCCCGCCCCCAACCCCCCCGCCCACAACCCACCACCACCCGCTCGACCGGCCGGCGGCTGCGGCGGCGGCGGCGGCGATAAAGCTCCGCGTCCCACGCACCGTCCGTCACGTCCATCACCGCGCGCGTATATAACTTTTCTCCGGGGCGGTAAGCGCTGTGCAGCCCCTTACGACCATTATAATATTATATACGTCCGCCGCCGCCGCCGCCGCGGTCCACCGACCACGACAGGCAGTCTATTTTCATCAAGTTACGTCCGTCCGCAAACCGCGCGCCGCCGCCACCGCACACGTACGCACTATAATAAACCTAATATAATATATAATAATATAACTTGTTGAATAGACAATTAATTAAAAAGTTCCGTTCAAAAGCTACTCGACCGCACTTTCGCCACTATATATATAGTGGCGAAAGTCTATATATATATATACGATACGAACACTACAAAAGTCGGTCTCTCTCTCACTCTCTCTCTCTCCATCTCTCCATCACTCTGTCTCTATTTCTCTATCTTTCTCCGGCCGCGCCTTTTATATTCTGTCCCTTTCCGTATCCACTGCTCCCGCGCGCGTTTACCGGCGCGGCGGCGGCGGCGGTACTCGACAACCATCACATTAATTCCATTCCGCCGTTTTATAAACCACATTATACCCCCGCGCCGTCTCCCCCGTCGGTTTCGTGGACCACCGCGTATATATTGTTATATAGGTATACGCGTAAAATACGCCGGGGGGTGGGGGGGGACCGGGTGAGACGAGACGGACTGCGAACGGAGAAAAGCACTTTGTATAATGCCCCCGCGAAACACTGCTCGCGGCGAAATACGAAGAACCGAAAAAAAGAACAATCGTCACATAATATATTTTTATATACCTTCCCGCTGCAACCGACTGCTAATGTTATTCGACCACTCCCTTTCGGTATTTTTTTTTTTTCCCGTCTTTTTGTTTTTCAGATTTTTTTTTTTCTTCTGTTTTTTTTCCTTTTTGCGAGATTTATTTTTTGTTTTTTTTTTTTTTTTTTTTTTTTTTTTTTTTTTTATTTGTATTCGTAATGGGCCTCGCTCAATAGCTATC